>JADKYC010000170.1:0-62059 GCA_019843955.1 Xylaria sp. 218_066
TCACCCATTATCGTGTCTGTTTTCGTGATCAGGCATTCAACGGGTAGGTGAATATGTAGACCGCCGCGTTATAGATGATCTAACCCCTGGCATCGGATATACGCATCTTCACTACCTTGGGTTATTCTGTGTGACATACATGTCTAAAGCCCCCGGAGCTCTCGAGGATTACGAGGGCGATGGCGATTGATTCAAGATAGGAACCAGTGGCGCGTCTGATGGGATGCACTGGGACTCAAATGGTCAACCTGAGGTAAGCCTCAGTCGCTAAATTCCTGGTTCCAAGCCGAGAGGAGAATGCTAAGGCTTCCCAGATGAACTTTACGATCCCAAAGGCTACGCCACCTGGAAAGTACCTTGTAAGGGTCGAACACTTTAACATCTCACCTCAGCTCGGGATGACGCAGTTGCTTGTCAACTGTGCACAGGTGGAAGTGACGGGCTCTGGCAGAGGTATTATCCAGACAATAGCCTCCCCGACTGCGAGAACGCTGCGCACTATTAACTGTTGCTTAAGTACCCCTGGTCCGACTATTAAGCTACCTGGATATGACCCCGCCGACCCAGGTAAGCTCCCGGGGGAGGACATTGAGGGTGATTCATATGAAGGCAGTCGCTAATCCAAGATACTAGGCATCTGGCTACCGCGTGCCATGTACAACCCATACGAACCGTCGGACCTACTCAAGAGCTACGAAGGTCCGGGGCCTAAAACTTGGACGGGTTAAAATTGACGTGTACCCCTCAATGTACACTGAATCGTTATTGTCTCATGGTCGTGGGGTATTGGTATCACGGGCTAAGTTGGCAATCGCTCACTTCGGGAGTGTATCATAAGCCTCATAAAGGTAGCAAAAGTTGTCTGGCTTCGGCCCGGTAACAAGGCCTTGCAATTGTACACCAATTGGACACCAGGGAGGAAAGACAAGATATGTTGCCTGTAGTACCTACTTGCTGGGGGGTTTTTATACCGTATCTGGCTATCGGGCCACACGTCCTCCTACCTCTCTACCCGTCCCTCTATCTAAATGACTATCTGTCCCGTCCACTCGTTCTTTCTTATATCCTCAAACCCTAATTGTGCTCCTACAGCCGCAGAGGACTCCCTGAACACGCAGACATTGCTCAACCTTATCGTCGGTTGGGATCGCAATGCCTTCATTGAGTGGCCAGTGTGGCGCTAATAATTGGGGTTTTGGCCAGTAGATAGTAGAGACACCCGCGCCGTTGTTAGTTATTTTGCATTCATAAAGCTACTTGCCGAATAATGAGTCACAACTTGTAAGGGTAATTAATAACACTTGATTCCCTATCACGTCGAGTCCCACAACAATTGTCACAGAACGGAACTGCAGCTCTATACCATTACACTATCAAAAGATAGAACGTTATCAAGTCGGAGACTTGACCGTCTGCAGCCACTTATATAGTTGGAGCCGTGACAACAATACGCCGGCACTTCCCGACTTCCAGCGGCGAGTCCTCGAGCATCATCTCTGTTTCACCACTCGTTCTTCGGCATATAGTGCTTTTTTCCAGCATTTAGATTTAATTGGTAAACTTAATGACCGCCCCTGGTTCTGTCTTGACGCTGAATCTACAATCAGAAATAGGATAGCTGTATAACCATCCCTCGCAGCGAAGCCTGTCCGTTTCTTTAATGTCCTTACCCCTGAATCCGTCGGAGCTATTCTCGTCCGGTATCACGCCCTCTAGAAACCGCTTTCCCGCAGCCTCATCCTCAAATGTCCACCATTGAGGGGGCAAGCTCCGGTCGTGGACTTCGAATTCATATTCGGAGTCGGATTTAATATCGGATGGCTGCCCCAGGATCAACCAGTCAGTGAATTGCCGCCTTCGTGCGTGTAGAGCTGAGGAATGGGGAATAAAGAGCCAATCACCTTCAATCCGCTATACTCGAATATCCTCTCCACCGTCAACTTATGCTCAACGCTGAGGTCACCTTTCCCTACGGCTGGCACCACTAGGAAGCGCTCTAATTCGTTGTGCCGAAGATCTGGCTCCTCTGGTGGTCTTGAGCTCGAAATCCTGACTGCAGGGCTCAACCGGATGAAGCTATCTGGCTCGCTCACGCTTCGGAGGCGAAAGGGGTAACGATAAGCCACGAGGCGGTCGTCCATGACGGTCCAGCGTGCATTGAAACATATGCCTGAAGACGGCTTGCTGGACGATAGGGTTGTGGCGGTGACTTTGATAGAAAGGGCTTGATCAAGCTGCGAGAGGCTGATGATTTTCGATGACAGTGAGAGTGACAACTCGATGCTTGCATTGGCTCTCGAGGACATTCTGATCGACTTTGAGTATACCTATCTATCGATATCTAATGATGCGTAGGGGGTCTTAAAACTCATCTAACTTAGTTCAGTTGAGCCATCGGCTACTTGTAGATGAAAAGAGTTCAGACGTGGTAACATATGCCTGCAGCCGTTATAATGGATTACAGGTTTTCAGTCAGTGTAAAAGTGCAAATTAGAAAACTCACCCTATCCGATGAGATATAACGTCATTAAGAAACTCCACAAATAACTAGTAGCGAATAAAGCAGCATAAGCTTCTACGGGGGTTGAACGGCGGGTACCTTAGTAGGTAGGTAAGAAAGAGCCAACGTAAGAGGTAGCTGGCTGCGTAAGCCCACGCCTCGAGCCAACATATTTTATCGCATTAGTCGAACCAACATTAGTTAAACCAACATACCGTAAATGCGTCCATTCTAGTCCTCCCGCGCCTCGAGCCAACGCATTTCATTTTGGTTAAACTAACAAACATATCATATATGTGTCCATTATGGCACATACTCGTCATCTGTTTCGTCGACCCTAGGTAAAAATAGCTCCTCAGGTATTGTGAAGGTATATGCGTCTCGTGCACCTCGTATGAGTAGCGTGTGAGGTTGGAAATCCGTCGAGAAGGCAGTTTTGTATCCGCCCCCTCATACTTGTGCTTCGCCCATTTGTGGTCCTCTGGGCCCAAGAGGATTTGAATTTTATCGCCTCTCCCCCTTGCCCACATTTACCATAGACTTTACGCACTTGCGCTGATCTATTATGCCTACCTCTCATTTCATGTCATAGAGACATCAGTCAGGTAAGGCTATATGGAAAAGAAGTACTAACCCCCGTCGATGTAAGTAGAGATATGCGCTTGTGCCGCTTGCATTTTGGATAAGTCTATAGTACTAACCCCCAGCATCATGGCGATCAATCCCACGAAGGAGAAACACAGTCATTCATCCATAACATGAACAAATTTAGAACTTGGAGTTGGATTTTTCATGACTACGGGCTGGGCTGTGCTCATCGCTTTTTCATCGAGCGCACATAACTTGGAACATGAGATGATCAAGTATAAAGCCTTGACATGAGCCAACTGGGTTTTGGTCTTTATTCTTTTATGCACTTCAGAAACCAAAACCACGGTGAGCCTAAGCAGACTATTCTTTACATATGCCAACAATGCATTGTTACATTAAGCTCATGCCTTTTGGCCTCTTTATTCTGAAGAGTATCTCTGCCGCACCAACTATGACTGCTGCATCAGTGCTACCGGCTAGAGACTACACTGGTTATGACCAATGCAGCGATGACCAGACAAATAAAATTAATCAGGCTCTCCAAGATGCTGCCATCATGGCAAGACAACTAGCCGTTGACCGGACACCAGATGGCGGAGATACCCAGACGTATCGTTCGTCTTCTGCGTAAGTGACTACCTAACCGGCCCAACGATTTGGTATGCGATATTGATACAAAACTTCTTCTATGAATAGTTTCATGAACTACTTCCAAGACGACGAGTACGATACCGGTGTCGGGGCCATGTTTGACGCCATGGGGCAGCAGTCCCAGCCGCCGCCCGCAAACTCAGGCAAGCCTGGCGCCGGCGACCCCATCACACTGAACCAGTTCAATGTGCACATCACTTGCCAGGACAGCCCTTTGTGCGCAGACGCCGGCGCGGGGACCAAGTCCCTCGTCATCACGGACGTCAAAGCCGCGAGCGACGACTTCGTACCCACTATGCGCTTCTGCCCGCAGTTCTTCAAGGCAGGCGAAGCGCGCACCAAGAACAACCTCGACGCCTTACCTTACAAGAAGAACCCCGGGCGGCGGGACTCGAGTTGGTGCAAGCCCGGCCAGAAGTTCAGCGCGTTTGAGGTGGCGGGAACGACCGTTCTTCACGAGCTGACGCACTTGAACGAGGCTGGGAATCGAGCAGGTCTGGCTCCTAATGACGATGGGTAGGTTCTCTCATGGCCCGCTACTTGCCGTAATCCCACCAAAGGCCGTAGGCTGACATCAATATCTCGTCGGAAAGCGAGGGTGGATTGACGCAGGGCACGTTTGACATCTATGGAATGAGCGGCTACTCCGTCGACCCAGAGACGGCAGCACGTCAGCTCCATGCCAATTGGGAAAACGTGATCGACAAAAACCTGCCGGAGGACCAGTGGCCGCCGTTTGCCGAGAAGCTCAACGCCGAGAGTTACGCGGCATCGGCTACTGAGTGGTGGTTCATGTCCATGTGCGACTTTGATAGTATCATTGGGAATTAGTTTAGCGAGTTGTTGACGTCGGGTTATCCGTCTTAGGTTCTAGCTGACGACTGTAGCTCTTTGGAGGTTCGAAAGGAGAGCGAGCGAGACTGGGTTCGCTACAAATACGGAGTATTATTAGACAGACGTAGTTTCTTACCATACTGTATAAAAGTGCCCTAGACATCGTCCGGGCTCTTTTGTTACTAACTACAAAATATTGTGCTATTATTATTTGGGCTAGCTTGCGGTGATGGCGAGTAAATCTCGGGGGTGTATCGGCCGCGGTCAGGGGGGCCAGAACTGGAGGGGTAACGGTGGCGCAAAGTCACCGACCGGGAAGATCATAACCTCTACTGTATGCCCTCATCCCCCCGTATCGTACAGCCTTCGGTTGTTTTCCTCTCCGAACAGCATATCGCAACCTACAAGCCATGAGGGCTCGGGTGACTTTGTACCGAGTTGGCATGGCTTCTAATTACTGCCTAGATGGGCTTATTTAAAGATATAAGTGGAAATTTCCAATGTTGCGTTGGTGTATATTGGTCCTCTTCTGCTATAATACCGGGATGGACCTAAGCGTGTGAAACTCCCACGATAGATTCGCCGCGCCCCTAGTGATGAAAACCTAGATCGTCATGCACGCACCGTCACTCGTATCAGCCCTCTGGCCAGTGGCTTTCGCGTTGCATTTCCCAAAACTCACACAATGTCAGCCGAGCTGGCAGCGTTATGTGCGCTCCCCTCCTAGCAATATCGTGCGCCCCAAGACAATACTGTCGAATTACACGGCGGGCAACGTTGAGAATGCCGATGGAATAATCACAGGCGCTGCCACGACTGTACTTACGAGGTCCTCCGGCTCGGACGAAACCTCAACACTTGTCGTTGACTTCGGTCAGAATGTGGTTGGTCAATTGCTGCTCGAGTTTGCCGGCTCGGTGAATGGGACATCTCAGGGCTTTCCAGGAATTCGATTGGCGTTTTCGGAGGCCCTCGAGTATCTCACTGATCGTAGTGATTACACGCGCTCGGACAGGGCGAGCGGGGTACGTCAGTCCTAGCTTGCGCCAAAGCGGCTCAATTGCTCTTAGAGTCCCCCAGGGGCTAACTTCTGCGATAGAATCCACCTAAAATCATCAATACAGGAACAGATCAGGTAAGAAAACAAAATAACGCCTTATTGATAATTTCAAGGAATAAACAAAAGGGCTCACACTTGCTGGTCCCTAGATCGCTGTCAACAATCTGCCGTATACTTGGGAGGATCAATGGGGTTGTGAATATAGTGGCCGGGTATGCTCCGATGGCTTACATGGCTTCCGATATGTCCGGATCTCGCTAGATGCTCTAACAACGGATGCACCGTATGCATCCCCTGATGGCCAAGTAAATATTTCCTCAGTGAGCTTGCGCTGGTCTGGATATCTAGGCACGCCAGATACCTTCACGGGATGGTTTGAATGCTCTGACACGGACCTAACGCAATGGTGGTACGACAGCGTCTACACACTCGACATGGGAACGGACATCTTCAAAGTGAACGACACAGAGCCACGCGACGCAACCAGTCAATCACTGCTCGGCAAGCTCGTCCTCCAGGACGGCGCAAAACGGGATCGTGATCCGTACATCGGAGACCTGGCAGTTTCGTCATTGACCAGCTACCTCTCTCACGACACCTCGGAGGCCTCTCTAAACATCCTCGAAGACCTAGCCGCACACCAGCGCGCCGACGGCTGGATCCCGCCTGCTAGCATTGTCAACTACGGGCTCACGCTTTTCGACTACCCCTTATATTGGATCACATGCAGCTGGGACTACGTATTTTATACCGGCAACACATCATATCTCGACGCGCATTACCACACGATGGTTAAGGCCCTGGATACGTATTACCCCGCGCACACGGATAACGTGACGCGACTGCTCGTCCGTCAAGAAGGATACGGCGACTACGCATTCGTGCCGCGCCCAGGCTCGGCTGCGTATTACAGCGCATTGTACGTACTAGCGCTAAAGAAAGCCGCATCACTTGCGGAGTTGCATGGAAAACCCGCGGACGCGGACCGCTGGGAAGCGCGCGCGGCGACCGTCTCACAAGGCTTCCAGGATACGCTATGGGACTTCTCCGTTTCGGCGTACCTTGACCGGAAATGCGACGGGTGCACCGCGCACGCGCAAGACGGGAACAGCCTGGCCATCTTGGCGGGAATAGCAAACGCCACCACGGCGTCGGCGGCCCTCGGGTACCTGGCCAGACACACCGCCCGGTTCTACGGAAACGCCTTCTACGATGCCGGCGGCGAGGCCCTCCAAAACGGCTTCTCAAACCGCGTGTACGCCTTCATATCATATTTTGAAGGTGCGGCGCGCTTTGAAAGCCGCGACGCAGCTGGTGCTATAGACATGATCCGGCGCACGTGGGGGTGGATGGCGAGTCAGGACCCGGGTATCACGCAGTGGGAGGGCGTCGGCGCAAACGGCACCAAGTACGAGGCTGCCGATACCAGTCTATCCCACGGATGGTCGACGGGTGTCACGCCTCTGTTGAGTACGTATGTGCTTGGCGTCAAGCCTACGAAACCCGGGTTCTCGGAGTGGACCGTGAACCCGGTTGTTACGGAGGATATCTCGTGGGCGAAGGGTGTTGTCCCTACACCGCACGGACCGCTGGAGGTTAGCTGGTACCGAAACGGGTCAGACGACCTCGTCGTCACTGTCCATGCGCCCCCTGACACGACAGGGACCGTAGGTGGCCCGGCTCTGAGGGTACAGGTTAAAGGTGGGCGCAAGACATTTGTGACGTTGACTCAGAAGAAGTACTAATGGTCGTTTGTCTATCATCAACCGAACTTTTGCTAGTGGACTTGTTCTCAGGTTTGCTACGCAAACAAAATCTATTTGGTGAACAACTAAATATTCACAAGCCGTAGGTAATTCAAGCCCGGAGATTGGCACATAGGTGCATACATAGTAAAAAAGCTTCCAATAGTTAAAACAAAAACAAAAAACGTGCTGTACTATAACGCGCTTATACACGGGTATATAAGGGCGGCGCGTCATGATGAGTCAGCAGAGTCCTACTCAGACACCCCCCCACCCCGTCTATTACTAGACACATACTCCTGACAGATAAAGATGCCGCTGGAAATCCTCGAAATTGACCCAAAAACTGACTTCCCTGCTGTCGCCAGGTGTATGTTTAGCTCACATGAGGTGCCCATGCAGCAATTCTTCCAAGCCTTCTTCCCATACGGTAACGGAGATGAGGCTCGCGAGGTGGCCATAGCTGAATGCGCAACCCGTCTATATTCGTGGCACATGGAGGATCCCACAAGCTACTGGCAGAAAGTAGTCGATACTGACACAGGTCGAATCGCCGGTGCTGCCCTTTGGAACATTTGCGAAAATGACCCGTTTGCTGAAGATCATCAGATGGAAGTTTCATGGTTCCCGGATGATGGATCGCGCCGCTTTGTTGAGCAGTTCCTTGGGATTTATGAGAGGCCGAGAGCTAGTGTGGGCCGAAGGCCGCAAGTCTGTAAGTTATAGTTCTTCATCAAGCGAGTGGTTGATTTATCGGTGCGTCCTTAACCCAGCATCCAGACTTGTACATCCTTTTTACTCATCCAGATTATCGCCGCCGTGGTGTCGCGCAGCAATGCTTGAGCTGGGGCATGAAAAAGGCTGATGAGATGGGCGTCGAGATGTTCTTGAATTCGACACCCGTTGGGAAGCCGCTATATGAGGCGAATAATTTCCACGTTGTTGAGAAGACCGTGATCATTCCGCAAACCGATAATCCAGACGCGAAGTGGAAGGAAGCGGAAGACAAGATCGGCCACTCAACCTGGTGGCTTATGTGGAGGCCGGTGCGTGGACAGTATGAAGAGGGGTCAACTATCAAGCCATGGGAGAAGAACTGAGAGTATGGGTGCCCATTGTTCTTCCAGAGATTAACACAATCGATCTGGAAGTTGTTACTCACCTGCGCAGCATGGCTTTTAACTTGATCCCATCGTTTCGAAGTCCCTCAACCATTTTACGCAGCATCAGTCAGCGCGAAGATGTAATTTACGTACATTGTAAGACGTACGCAATTAAATTAACTCGAATCAAGAACAGTAATGTTAGAGACCCTAACCAGCATCTTTGACAAGCTAATAAGTAAGCAGTCTCCCCTACAACTGTCTCAAAATTTCGGCTAGGTGTACTTTTTACCATCACAGTTCGTGTAACACTCTGCTGCGCTGCCTGTGCTGCATATTCGCTGACAGGGCCTCGATAGCTTTGCTGTATTACATCTACACTATTCGGAGTAATACCAATAACTCGAATATTTCAAACACTTTTCTATCTCGAGTATAAATACGAAGGTACTGAACGCCGTAGTCACTAATCTAGACATTCACTGTAAGTTGGCCTGTGGTCATCGGTGAATCGCGAAGTCACCTAACTGGCAAGACAGCCAAGTTAAACACCCACCGGTTCCATGGGAACTCCAATAATACCACCCCATACGGGCTGTAGCCTGGTATAAGTTTAGTTTCGAGTTCCTCATCAACATTTGTCACCGTGAGATATACAATGCAAAATGCAGGAGGCGGCGCGGCCCCGGACTGTCACCTGCATAATGCGTGTATTCCGCGCCAGTAACTCACTCTCGAAACCGAGCATGGTCAACAATGTGCGACACATAAGCTGTAGGCCCTCTCATACATTTCTCTTTATCAAGTATCTGCTTCTTCAAAACTCAGCTCCGTTTCATGACGTTCATCATCCATCGCCAGAGCCCATATGCTGGTATATTGTGGAACACACGCCTACCCTTTACTAGTTATACATTGTCAGCTGATTCGGGACCCTTTAGCTGTCTTTCCGTGACGGCAGCGGGCAGGTTGCCGCCAAGCCCGAACAATCCAGCAACGATACGTAACCTATCGCTCATCCAATCGGAGTCGGTCATATCGCTTCGCTTCGCTTTGACCCGCGAGAGTCTACGGTTTAGCTGCCACATTTAAATAATGCGACCAATGGAGCTCGGGTATCGCGTCTCACTGCGGCCCGGACGGTCGGCGTACCAGCCTACCTAGGTTTAGTACTTTCAATTCTGTAGATCGGCTAGACGGACAGCCTCCGGGCAGGATTCCGGGTATTATCTAGGGTAGTATTAAGATCCGTATTGTCATCTAGCATCTCACTCTGTAGATGATCATGGCGGGAGACAACGGTCTATCTCTACCTGCGCCTCCATCGGAAACCTCATATAAGACAATGGATTTCCCTGATGCTGTCCTACTAGAATAGAAGACGCTCATGTCACTCTTCCCTTATCATTCACGAGGCTGTTCGCTTATATTAAGGCACTACCTACTAGCATTAACGATTCTATAGCAAGGTGGATAGTTGCCAGTTACCATGAAATCATGGATGAGCCGCCTGCTTGTGCAGTATGGACAAGTCGCCCTAGAAACACCGGTTCTGTGCACTAACGCACGACTCTTTACCTTAGCTAGTTTGTCTTGGCCATGCTGCTGCGAGTGCAAACTGTAGCGCCACCGACATCTCATGCGTATGCAACAATGAAGTCTTCATGAACCATGCGACGCTCTGTATCACCGAGGCCTGCACGGTTAGGGAGGCATTATGTGAGTTCCTAACACATCCGCCCATGTACATTAACACATATCTATGAGTTAGTCCCTAACATATCATATTTGGCCAAAGTCATGCAAAACCAGACCGCAGTTCAATGTCATGTCCACCCATACATGAACAAGAGTCTCGAGCCTATAACTATCACGTTCTTTATCCTTACTTCCATTGTTGTCCTGCTACGCGTCGCTGCCCGGGTTGTGTCGCAGGTGAAGTTCTGGTATGATGATTACTCCAACGTTGCAGCTTTTGTAAGGCACTTTACCAGTTGCATCTTGTTGTTCTTGACACTAATAACTTCATCAGGTGACCGTCTCCATCTACACTTTGATCAACATTGATTGTATGTGTTTCTACCAATGTCTAAAGTCTCAAATAAAACATACTGAAATTTAGAAAAACAAAATACAGTATCAAAACGCGGGTTTGGAGTCGACCTTTGGGCCGTTCCGCAAGAAAATATAAGTCATATCCTCAATGTATGTTCCTCTTTAAAATATCATGTCTTCTAGTATACACATTTCATCTTTCATCCCTACTAGTTTTTCCTCGTCGGTTCGTGTTTATATTTTGTCTCCCGAGTGCTGGTCCGCGTATCAATACTCCTATTCTACCTGCGCGTCTTCCGCACGCCTAGAGCCAAATGTGTCATTACGTGGACGCTTGCCTTCGTCGCAATATTCAGCTTCACGCTGCTCTTCCCCATTGTCTTCCAATGTTCGCCGGTGGACTATGTCTGGCTGCAATGGGACGGCGTCCACGAAGGTCATTGTATCAACTTCCGAGCATTTGTTTGGACCGCCACAATCATCGGCATTGTTCTAGATTTCTGGGCCGTCTTGATTGCATATACTCTCGTATCCCGCCTGCAGCTTCCCCTGAAGAAAAAGATCATGGTATCTTCTATGTTCACTGTAGGGCTTCTGTAGGTTCAACCCCAATGCTCGTTTTCACTCTTCCTTGTTTGACGCTCATACGTTTTCTTCAGCGCCATTGCCGTCAGTATTGCCCGACTCCCATATATCAATCAATTTACTGGGACCAAGAACCCTACCAGTACGTAGTTGCGAGACTATTCACGCCTTTAATGAAACTAATGATGTAAAGTTGACTGGGTACCAATCACAATCTGGTCGACGTTGGAAAACTACATAGGAGTTATCTGCGCCTGCTTGCCCAGCCTCCCGGCTCTTCTAAAGCCCCTCTTAGCACTGAAACTACCAGGAGGTACCAAGAAGTCTAATCTCTCGAGCTCTTTCGCATCGCAGAGGACACAGGCTGTCGAATACGAGCTAGGACGTCGAAAGTACGCTTTGGTATATGAGATGAGGCCGGTGTATGGGAAGGTGACAGATGTGCATTACGATGGCAAAAGTACAATTACTGGCAATGCTCTCCAGACGTATCAGAAATTTAATGGTTTGGAGCGAGAAAAATTGTAATCGTGTTGGCGAAGGGATATAACTCCTAATTGGCCGTACGAGGGAATGAGAGTGAAAACGACGATACCTCAGTCATCTACCTAGATCACTTTCTTCGCTTAATATCAGCATAATCGATCCTTACCTTCACCATTACTATAGAATCCGATAATTGTAACATCCCGCCTCTTATGCGATAATAATATTACAACTTCGTTCTATCTCAGTTTCTGCTCAGTTTGGAGCAACGACCCAACCTGAACATTCCGATTGCTGGACTACGGGTGGCAGGATTATTTACATCATACAACTTCATGCCCTGTTAATAAAATGATCAGGTATCCTTGGCTACAACTCAAGGATGATCGAGGGAGGGAGGACTGACGCGCCATTAGATTTTCGTCCTGAAAATTCAATAATATTTAACTAAGTAGTCTGGGGCCAGAAACGATCCCACCAGAACCCCTCTACATACATGTACAGCTTTTGGACATGTTCCGTACTTGTTTCTTTCCTTCTACAATCTAATATCAGAGTCTACAGACAAACTGAGGGTACCCCCCCTAGCTCACCTGGGAGTCCCGTGCTTTTTGTAGGTAAACGTAACCCACAGAGTACAATCGCAACAGGGATAATGATAAATTTCAAATCTCTAGAGGGGCTCTGCCCGGGAGGGTTGGACCTCTAGGAACTCGGCCGCCGTCCCTTACGGTCCGGCCTTCGCCCCAGCCGGCCCTTTTGCAATATAATCTCTATGTTTTGTAGTTGTGTAGTTGTAATACCTATTTGTGGCGTTAAGTACCCTATGCGCCACAAATACTAGCAAATAAGATCACTTTTGTACAATCCTACCCCTATCGAACCCGACCCCTTAAGGTACCCGCACTAGAACGCTTAGGACACAAACTGAAACTTGCGCTGACCTGGAAACAAGATCGTGCCATGCATACCTGATGGGGCTGGGTTTTTCTGAGCCCCAACTCTCAAATCTACTTGCACGGAACAACACCCCTGTAAAGTGGGCCACAGCAGCGCGGCGACAAGGTTGAGTACACACGCAGGGTTGTTAGGTAAAATCTGGCCGACAGTGAAATCTATTTCTAGCTATCAAAGCTTCGTAGTCAACACTCAATAGCCACGCGCGGGATATTCAGCATGGTGATAGGGAAAATAATAGTATCAAAACTACCGCGGAAACATTAGTTTCAACGGATTAATGGCAAAAACGATACCACTGACCCCGGCGTCAACGACGTTCAACGTTTAATAATGCGACGAAGCTATCTCCGCTACAATGGTCACGATCGTCGCTCGCTGTACAAGTCATCGTGTTCGGTACGCTGCTGCGCAAGCAATGGCGAGTTCGTGAGCCTCAAAGGCTTCACAGCACTATCGCTCCCTATTCCCGGAGTTTGCCTTCAAGCGAAAAACAAACTTCGCGAAAGATTGAACATTATGGCCAAAGTCCCTGGCTTGCTTCGAGGGTGGGGGCAACGCAGGTACCCTCCCTATCTCACACAATTTTTCAGCTTAGAATTCGACTCGCCAAGTGGCTGAGCATGCGCTAGACACACCGCGTATTTCCTTGGCAGTGAATATTGGGCCCGAGAAGAGCAAGCAACGTAGTGCATAAAACATGTTGTTCTAGAATAAGACCGCCTGCAGCCAATGAGAAAGGAAAATCATCTTAAATAATCACGCTTGTGTCACTACCTTGTATGACACATGCACAGAACATGCACTGCGCCCGACGCTAACACGACCGCTAACACCCCAGCGCACTCAAATATAGGGGAGCCGCAGGGAAACAGTTTGTCAGGGGCGAGTTTGTCACAAACTTGTAGTGTAGTGCAAGTAGTGTAATTACCGCTGCTTACAGGGACGGACGTATCCCCTACTGATAAGAACACACGTGCTACCTAGGTACTTGAGTGCAAGAACATCCGTATATATTGTGACAGCTTGCTCGACCGGCAGGCGATGGACATGTCGTCCAACTACCACGACCAAACCTCGACATCAACCGAATTGGATAAAATGGAGGGCAGCAGAGATGGGATATTAACACCACGGGCAATCACGCGCATGATTGCCGAGGGACACGCTATTGTTATTTTCGAGGACCTCGTGCTTCGACTCGACTCGTGGCTCAGCAGACACCCTGGCGGCCGACTGGCAATCTTGCATATGATCGGCAAAGATGCCACCGATGAGATGACAGTGTAATATGATCCGGGTTGAGCCCAATTTCCCTTCCAGCCGTCTCGTCTCGTGATAATGTCTGCATCCAGAAGATGCAAGGTGTGAGCGAACAATCCCCTGCGTTGCCCTGAGATACTGACGTGTTTTTTTGCTGGGAAATGTAGCTACCACTCGGCTGCTACACTGAAAACCATGCAAGCCTTCCGGATAGGACGAAAGCCTCCCGGACCATGGACCAACTTGACGCCACCAATCAGAGGAGGCGTCTATCACAGACAGGAAGAGGTAGTCGTGGAGGTAGACACTGCCTCTGGTAGTATTGAGGACACGTCTCCAGCGTCCGAACGCAGTGTTGACGGCGAGAACATGATACAGCCTAATCTGTCACCCAACATTCGCAGGCGAGCCCCTGCTCATGAAAGGTCCCCAGTCAGCGATTCGGTGCCGACAGAGGCCGTCAATATCCGACAATCTCCAACAAATTATGTAGATTGGACAGTCCAGCAAGAGATCAACCAAGATCTCCAAGATTACCCCTCCCTGGATCCCGCCGTGCAGATGAGTATCACTCACAAGTACCGACTCTTGCACCAGAAAATACGTGATCGAGGATTATACGACTGTGCGATATCGGAATATGGAAAAGAACTCGCTCGATATGTCAGCCTATTCGTCGTGAGCATGGTAGCACTACGCCATGGTTGGTACATGACTTCGGCGGCCTTCTTGGGTCTCTTTTGGGTTCGTCCAAGGCATTCCAGGATCCCTCAATATCTGCTGACGTCCCATGCGTAGCACCAAATCATGTTCACCGCCCATGATGCCGGGCACCTCGCCATCACGCACATCTTTGCCGTGGATACGCTCATTGGCCTGTTCATCGCCGACTTCTGCTGCGGCCTTTCGCTCGGGTGGTGGAAGAGTAGCCATAATGTTCATCATCTCGTGACAAACCATCCGGTCAGTCCGACAAAACTCTCTCTCTCTCTCTCTCTCTCTCTCTCTCTCTCTCTCTCTCTTGCTAACAGCATCCCAGGAGCATGACCCAGATATTCAAAATGTCCCCCTTTTCGCGACGTGTCCTTCCTTCTTCCGGTCCACTTGTTCCACGTACTACGACAACTTCACGTTCGTCTGGGATGCCGCAGCCGCTTTCCTGGTTTCGTACCAGCGCTACACTTACTACCCGATCATGGGCATCGCTCGCTTCAACCTCTACCTCCTCTCCTGGCTGCACATTCTCTCGACAAGATCATTATCGCTCGGTCGTAGCAAGGCATGGTGGATCCGACCCACGGAGATCACCTTCATCTGCTGCTATCTGTTTTTGTACGGATATTGCCTGGTTTGGCGTGCTCTACCGACGTGGACGATCCGCGTCGCCTTTGTACTAGTATCGCACGTCATCACCATGCCTCTCCATGTCCAGATCACGCTATCTCACTGGGGTATGTCGACGTCTGAGCTCGGCGAGACCGAATCGTTCCCACAGCGCCAGCTTCGTACCACGATGGATGTTGACTGCCCAGCATGGCTCGATTTCATTCACGGCGGCCTGCAATTCCAGGTAGTCCATCACCTATTCCCACGAATCCCACGACACAACCTCCGGAAGGTTCAGATGCTGGTGAGAGAGTTCTGCGAAGACGTGGGTATTCCTTACACGATCCTGGGATTTGCTGATGGAAATCGCAAGGTTCTGGGGCGATTGGAAGAAGTCAGTGAGCAGCTTAAACATCTGGTGCAATGCCAAATATATATGGCCGGAATTGGGGAGAGTGGGCTACATTGATTGACACAATGAGGTTCCCGTTTCCTTGCAACCTGTATAAATTATGTAATTCGAGATTTTATAGAGCAATAATCCTTTGTCAAATTTCTCTGGGATGCCCATTTCGGGACCGCAGCGCTGACAGGAGCAGTTTTCAGTGAGCCTGGTGAACTCACGCAAAAAAGCAGATTATTTCCAATCAAGAGAAATGGAATGTACCTATTTATTCTTATTTTATTTCGCTCGGAAAGCTCGGATACTTTGTTGGGGCACGACTTATCCGCTTTAGGAATTGTCCGGGGGGTGGTTTATTAATCACAATGCAGAAGTCTAGTTAATAACTACCTAGTTACAATTAATCATTAGTCAGACCAATACAGTAACGTGCAAGCAGTTGATGACCGTTATGTCGTTGCAAAGAAGGCCAGGTCTTTAGGTAGATTCATAATAAGCTGCTTATGATCGACAGTAAAATTACAAATTAAGAAAAACATTGAAAATTATCACGAATATGCCAATTAGTGCCACGAATAAGATAGCTTTCCAATATCGCTAGCGCTTCTACCAACGGTCCGCTTTGGCGTTCAGTGTCGTCTTGTGCAAGTCCAACATGTAGCGGCCGCAACGTCCTTACAACCTTTGATGAGTTGTTGTTGTTGGGGATATGGGCATAGGATGCGAGAACCTAGCACTTGGGAGCCTGTGACGTCAGTTACGTTGATCGGACTCGTCTCAGGCGCCTTGCCATTTTCTACCCAGAGGACCAACTGCTCGAAGAGGCCAGATGGTTGTTGGCTTCTACCACCAAAGCAGTGGCCGAGGCCCGGGACTTCAAATAGCCTATAGAAGTCGTGAATGTCGGGTGAAATAGACGCCACCGCGTTATAATACTGCTGACTACCTCCTAGGGGAATAATGTTGTCTTGCTGCGGAAAGCACATAAATTGTCAGCATCAAGATGAACGTTGATATGGCAGCAGGCTGCAGCTTACCACGCCATGAAAAGATAGGATTTTCCCTCCTTTTTTGCTAAAGGCCCTCAAGTCTGGATCAGCGGAGCCGATCAACGATTCATACTGCTGCGAGCCTGAACGGAACAAATTGTCCCATTCCTCGTGTGTGAGGTTTGACATATCCAAGGCCGGGTTTTTGGAAACAAAAAGTTGCGTCCACTGGCCTAGTATATTTGAGACAGCGACGCAGGTAGTTCCAGTGCAATTTGTTGCTGCAACTCCCGGCTCATACGATGTTGGGGCGTCGCCGGTGATATCTGCACCAGGGTTCAATCCGTGCCAGAGTTTCGTCCCATCTACAGCCCGCGGTCCGTGCCAAGTCTCATTCACGAGAACAGCGGCTGCGTTGGTAATGCGGACCGTGCCGTTTGTTTGGGTACAGTTGATGGGCATACCTACCAACCGGAAAGGGTCGAAACGAGCCAGACATTCCTCGGGCCGGCCGATTATACCATCTTCCACATGGTCTAGCTTGTCACAGGCCTTGATAGCGGCGGCAGTAAGCGCATCCGTCTCGCAATTGTATGGATAGTGGCCAAGCATGGCCAAAACCTGTTGCGGCCAGGTAGTGCTAGGAACAAATTTGGTCCAATAGAAAGCAGGAGCGCCAGCTGCGATACCATCATAGGCATCCGGATATCGTTGCGCTAGAATCATGCCCTGGCGGCCGCCTTGAGAGCAGCCGCTCCAGTACGAATACAGAGGCCCCTGGCCATAATAGCTCTTGACGAGTTGCTTGCCAACGATTGCCTACTATAGTGTTATGATTCGGCGATAGTAGAGATGAAACGGAGCAGGCCAGTTTGCTTACCTCATCGTTCAAGGAAACTGACGCCAAGTTCTGCAGATTGTACAGATTCACATTTCCAGGGCTGACTTGAGCCCAAGGGCTTGCATCCATGGCAGATCCCAAGCCAGCGTCGGTTGTGATGGCCGCATATCCGTCTGCGAGAGCACCTTGCATAGCAACATACGACAAGTAGAAACGGCCAGCAACCCAGCCTCCCCCGCCGACGGCCTGGAAACGCTCATTCCAGTTGTTCGTAGGAAGCCATGCTTCGAGATGGATCTCATCATTCTGACCGGGATGCGTATAAGAAATCGTGACGTTACAGAAGGTGGCGTTGGTCAATTGGATGCTAGGGGCAACAAATCGATATGATGCAGGGACAGATGCGCTATAATTGGAGACTAATGTAGTCTCAAGAGAGATAATTTCCCCGCCAAAAAGGCTGAGGCTGCTGAATGTTGCTGGTACACATGCTTTCAGCGGAGATGCATACATGGTAATAAAGTAAATACGTGAGGTAATCGGGGGGCTAGCCAAGCTTGAATGAGATGAGGGCGAGAGATTGTTGTTGAAGATTCACCCAATGTGTGGCCTTACCTGTTAGTTTTATACCTTGATGGCAAACTAAACGTTGGGATGTATTCACCCAAGTAAACAGCAGTTTATTCTTATTATTGCAGTGCTTATTTACGCCCTATTGGGGATTGCCTCGCCTCGCGTACAGATTATTGAAGACTAAAGAATAATATGATGGGGCTTTCACTCGCATCACCAATAACAAGCCAGTTAGTACACGTATTCGAAGGTCTCAATTAGATTGAGCAATGGGGCCACATGAGGAAGGTCTAGGTATAACCATGGTACTGGAAACATTACATCGATGATAATAATGATAGGGTTTTGACAGCACAAGGAATAAGATAAATACCTTAGTGCATAGACCCATGCATAGAGCACCTAACCAATGGGAGCTGCAGGAATACGGTTCGCATACGATGGCAGCCTATTACGACGATGCGATTCCTGGATTCAAGTATCCACCACAAACCCGCGGGCGATTCTTTGGCGACGAACACTCTCCTTTTCATCTTGAAATGGGCTTGTTTACGCGGCAAACATGCGCGGTAACTTGGTCATAATACTATGCCTACGATGCGGCGACGATCCGCCAGAAAATCCAGATACGGCTGCAAAGAATGCAAACAGCGCCACATAAAATGTGACGAAACTAAGCCGTCATGTGCCAATTGTATCATCCGGAAGTTGCCATGCTCATTCACATGTATTAGTCTACCCAGTCTACCAAATACCGTCAGTACTCCTACTGCTATCGTATCTCCGCCTGACTCTGAGCTCTCCAGAGCCTGCCGGAAAACTGAGGATGAAACCCAACACAACAATAGCAGTACGCTCAAGCTACAATCACACCGAGGAATTTCCAATCTCGCCCCTGATGATGCATGTGAACCTCTCGTCCCTTTATCCCCGAACAGGACAATCCTCACGCTTTCCTCCCCTGTCAACTATGCATTGCCGGAACAAGCATTTCAGACATTTCAGCTATGTCACCTAGAGCTCTTCCATCATTTCGAAAGCGATATGTGGAGTTCCTTGTCTCTCGACAATGTAATGGCAAAGAGATTCACCGCCATGGTCACCCGCCAAGCCATCACGACAGCGTACCTGATGGACCAGCTGTTGGCTTTTTCAGCCGCGCACATGTGCACCCAACGACCGCACCAGGCATCTTTCTACCGCGACGAAGCCACGCGTCTACAAACACGCGCCTTGAGTTTCTTCAACGCTGCCACAGCCACAAGCGATGGTCTACCCGCCTTCCTCTACTCCATCCTCCTCTCGCATCATATTCTCTTCGACACCTTATCTGCTCGAACTGATTTCCCCGCGTTTCTTGATAAGTTGGTGGTCTGCTTTCGCCTCTGCGCGGGCGTGAGAACCATAGCGGGGGCATCCTGGAACTCCATCTTGGTGCAGTGTTACCAGCAGACGGGCATGGGCCTCTCCGACAAATGGATGCTTGACACGGGTTCTGAAACCGTCTTTACCAAGAAACTGGCACATTTAGCCAGTCTTATCAGGGATACGGATCCCGATCTCTCGGTCTCTACACCCTGCACCGAAGCGCTAGATCTTCTCCGGAATATATCGAGCGCCAGAGACACCCCTCAATACGGGCCTCTTCGAAACATCATTGTGCTGCGTTGGGCAGTCCTTGTGCCGTCGAGCTTTGTCGAACTCATCGAGCAGCGACGGCCCTCGGCCCTCGTTATAATAGCGTACTATGGGGCACTCGTACATAATGCGAGGGACTTCTGGGTTTTTGGAGACGCTGGGGCCTTTATTATCCGCTCCATTACCAGATTTCTAGGAACTTATTGGGCTGATTGGCTTGCATGGCCGAATGAGCTGTTAACGGACTGTGCAAGAGAAGTTACTTGCGCTCGTGATATTTACTGGTAGGTGGTGCGAGACCGTTAAGAGTACCCGAACCCATCCTGGAAATCCCGTTTTATGTCTCGGACAATGGGGATTCGCTATTCACCATGTGATTCGGCCATACTCTTCCCCTACATATACACTCTTTGTACATTTTAATCTTAAGCATTGTCTGTTTGAAGGTTAGAAAGGTTGCATAAGCCGCGAACTCATCATCCATGTATTCCCACTTTCATGATATCTAGGACACATATACTTCATCTCGACTAAAGGGCATTCATCTTTACAAGCAAATCGCTATCTTTTCTTCGTTCTAGAACGGATGTTGTTCTTTACATAAAATTTCTGCCATGATTAAAAACAGCCGCAATTATGTAAACCCAGATGCAACCACCTCATCGTACAGCTGAACTTGACATGTCCAATAACGTAAAGAGTATTGCCACTCTTATTCATACTTGTATTCCATTGTATGGTATCAAATAGTCTTGCTTAGGTTGGATAGGTTCTGCCGAAAGATGAAGAATCCAGTTTTGCACTATTGCCCGAGTATTTCAGCTCTGGCCATGGGGCTATGAGTTAAATTCGATTATCGTGCAAAAGCCTTGACAAGACCATCACCGCCGGCGCTGACGACCCACCGACCGTCTTGGCTCCATACAACCGCACAAACCCCCTCGCCTCTCATAATCCGATGGCTGGTGATCTCTTGCGTACAGGTTCGCTTCTCTAGCGACCAGAACCGCAGGCTGGCGTCATGACCGGCCGACACGAGCTCTCGGCCATCTGGGCTAAGCGATAAACTCGATATGGCGGCAGGGTGAGCGAGCATGTTGTAGGTGCATTGGCCTATGTGTCGTGAGAATGCGATGAATATTTAAAATGAGAACTTGGTGTTGAACTTACCACTGTTAGCATCGAAGAGCCTGATAAACCGATCTTCGTGACCGGATATGATTACCCCTTCGACACCACTACCCGAGGATCCGCTACTGCCGGTAGGGCCACCGGCCTCTTCCTCACCCAAGCCAGTGTTAGAGCTCTGTTCCAAACCAGCAGTTGTGGCAGCAACAGTATTAACGCTTGTGGCTACCGTATTATCGTATGTTTCTAGACTTGCCATAGAGCCGATTTCCTCGCCTGTTCTCGTGTCAAACACGATGATTGCAGCATCAGAAAAGCTAACTACGAATGCTTCACCGCTCGTCGAAAGAGGTGTTATGCACGTAGGAGAAGCTTTGGAGCCATCAGACCTTCGAATGTCATGAACAAGTGTCGAGTGGAAGGGAGAATTGGAGGCCACGTTCGGCTGAGGGGAGCTGGGAAACTGCGAACCAGAGCTCATTGAGTTGCCTCTAACACGCCCGCTACCGGCCGCACGTCTTCCTGTAGGTCCTGGCTGTGGAGACGTCAATTGAGGTGGCGCGCTCACTGCCCATATCTTAACAACACCATCAGCCGCACCAGATGCTACCAATATGCGGTCCGGGGTGCCGTAAGGATTCGACTGTCCAAACAAAGTCCCAAGAGTAGCAGGGAGCACACAAATGGTCCAGACAGCATCGCTATGTCCATCTAACGTTGCCTTCGGGTCGACTCTACCACGTTCCCACACCCGGATCGTCGCATCCTGGCCGCCCGAGAATATCCAGCCGTCGCCTTGGGCACGACCACCGGTAGAAAAATTAGGAGAGGGAGACCAAGAGGTAAGACATAGGACAGCACCAGTATGTCCACGATGGGTGAAATCGGCCGGGACGTCAAGATCGGACGATTGGGCACCGAGGTGGCCAGGATTTTCGCGAGGAATATGAAATCGTTTGATGAGACCGTCATCGCCGGCGGTACAGATCTCGGGCTCACCCGGACTTCCACCCCCAGAGAAGATGACGGCGCGGACGGCGTTGAGATGTCCACGTAATCCATATCGAAGCTTGAAGTTGGTACTATCTATCTTTTGAGCCATGGCATTGAGGGAAAGTTCTTGCTCGGCACTCCTTCTACGAGACAAGGAGCTCTTTCTACGATGTGAATTGGGTCCACGATTAGGGGATTTGGGAATGTTTTCGGCAGCAGGGAAGACGTCGGTATCAGGTCGTTGCGGAAACGGTTGGACGGGTTGCGATGATCCAGGATCAGGAAAGGATGCTTCATTAAAGTCCCACCCTTCGGATTCGCCTATTCGCCTGTCCGTAGGAACTTGGGAGTTTTCTGCTCGAGAGATGTCGTTGGTATGATTAGTCCTAGAGAGCTGATTATCCTGGGAGCGAGTGTTCGAAGGAGCTACAGGCGCAGGCCAGTCACTCGGATGAGAGTATCCCCCGGCCGAATTCTCCCCAGAACGAACCATGGGAGCTGATTGCAGCTCATTCGCTTTGGGCGCCATATTTACACCACCAGCCGATTGCATGGGCGGTCCATGGTGGTTTGGATTTGGGGGGAGACGAGAAGCGGGGTCTTTGGCATGGCTCTGATTCAGCCTCAAGGCCTGGAACGCAGCATCAAGAGGCTGCTGGCCTATGGGGAGACCGAAATCGCCCTCCCTTAGGTCATCCATCATGGGGAGCGGGGGTGACTCTCGAGGTGGCAAGGGATTCGCCGGTGTCATCAACAGGTAGGAAAACTCGGCCTGGCATTGATCTAAGAAGTTCCTTAGATCATCGCGGTCACGCTCGTCATCGCCCTGTATCCCAAGCAGTCCTTCAGGACGAGGCAGGCCATTTTTCAATTTGTCGTTATTCGCTACAGGAGACATGTTAGTCCATTTTCAAACGGATCGAATAGTTTGTTAAATGTGACATACATTTTAGCTTCTCTTGGATCAAAGTGGCCCTATCAATCTTGGGGGGTCGTTTCACGGAGTGATCTGGTTGGACCGTCGTGTGGGTAGCAGTTTCAAGCTCAGTAGTCTGGTCTTTGATCTTCTTCTCGAGAATTTGGACATATCTCTTCAAAGCCTTCTGAGTAGCATCGCCACGTCGTGCTGCACCCTCGAGTGCCGCGATCCGGCCCTTCATCTCTTGACGTTCTATTTCCCATGAGTTCCTATCCCGCTCGTGCCTATGCCACTCCGTCTGCAGGAATCGCATGACACCCTGCAAAGTGTATTCAGTGGCATGTGGTAGGTTATGCTGATGCATGGACGGGCCAGCTCCCGGCATCTCCTGACCGAGACCGGGGCCGGGGCCGGGGCCACCGACTCCGTTACCACCAGCACCCATAGGAGAGGCTTGTTGCCAGCTCATGGGAATTGATGGTTGGCGTCTTAGTAGGGGTGGCGAGTCGGTGTTGAGCCCTCACACTCGTTTCACCGTCCAATCTGAGCAGAGCTACTCGACATGCGACTGAGGTGACGGTAGGAGCTGCGTTTTGGACGATGTCGCGCTGGCATCTAGAAGCCGCACAGAATGTGGGACAGGATCTAACCGGCGCGTAACCGCAGCGGGAACACGGTTTTAAATAGAACCAGTTGGTGTTCGCGTACAATATTAGAAACAGTTATTCGGCGGGGAATCGAAGGTGAAATCGATATCAGGATCGAAACGAAAAGCCAGGAGACAAGTCGGCGTGTTCCTTTCAAGTTGGGGAGCGGCCAACCGAAGTGCTCTGTCTAATAAAAATTGTTGGGCTGGCTGGCGGAATGGGAATATGCAACCCCGGTGACTTTTAGAGAAGAAAGAAAGGAGCGCAGTCGTCGGGCGCGAAGCGTAGCGGCCGTGGTGCTGATCGTCGCGGCCGTGTTCGTCTTGACGCGATACCAACTGCTTGCTGCGATGCGATACGCGCAGGACGAAGGTCAAGAAAAAGAAGATATCGTTCTTGCTCGTATTATATCGTGTCGTGTCGTGTCGTGTCGTGTCGTATCGTGTCGTATCGTAGCGTGTCGTGCTTGCCCGTCCCAAGCGGTGCCAGTGCCGTTGGAGAATGTACGTCGATCGATCGATGAATGCCGAGTGGGCAGATGGAGGACGTCAGGTCTTGCAGATGCTGGAGATGGGTTATGTGGTCGGTTGCGACAGCTCAGCTCTCCCTCGCTCGGGGGCCCCCCTTGAAGGAAAGACCTAAGGTCGGTACATGGCCTGGGTCGTAAAATGTGCGATGGAGTAGGTACTTTCTGGGTTAGGTAGGTATGAGTTCGAGCCATTGTAGCGGCCGAGAAAGCCCCTGAGATGCCCTGAAGGGGCCAATTTTTGAACCAATTGGATGGCATGGGCGAGTCCTAAATATCGTGCATGGACCACCACACTCTGCTTAGGTAATTTGATCATTGTCATTACTGCAATGTGGGGCCGGAGCACGTGGCAACTCCTGCGTCACCTTGCACACGTTGCTGCATAAGAGTACCCGATATAGCATATCATGTCGGTTCAGCGATATACCTGGATTGTGCAACTCCTTTCTTTCTCCATATTGGATAATTAAAAACCGGGTAGGCATGCATGCATCAGGTGCATGCTTCGCTAAACCATCACCTGCATTTTGCTCAAGCACGAGCCTAGAGCGGGGAAGGACCTGCCAGAGCCTCAACACGGATATTCCGTCTCACCAAATAAAGATCGCGTACCGTTGCTATCGCCTCCTGCACTAGCGGAACCCGTGCTGATCCTAACAATATTGGCCCTAGACAGACCCTCGATTCTCGACGGACGACACTACCTACTTCGGACTCTTTTGCTATGGGCGTGAGAGAGTCTTGCCACTGTGTATTTGGAGACTGCATTAAATCCGAAATTTTGTCAAATATGAAACGCAAAGAATAGTTACCAGGCAAATGGAAAGCCTGGTGAAAGGCCTGATCATATCAGGTTCCGATTACTTTTATCTAGACAGGGACTTCTGGTCTTGTCGTATTTAGCTATATATCCAACCTTACTTGATGCCTACTGTATCCCTTAAGAATGCTCTCTATGCTTACACCCATCAATACCTACGCGATCCAGGCAGGACGGAATCGGACTTGGGAGAAAATTGCATCCTATCGGCACCCATCTTCCATGCATGAACGTGGCCGGCCGTCCGTATTACTATGCCATGGTCTTTACACATAGATAGCCGAAGATGGGCGAGGTATGCAGGCTGACACGAAAATGACTATCCCGCATCGGCACAGGCCCGGTATCGCCTGCGGTTAAGCCTGAATGCTGGTGGGCAGCAGAGTACAAGCGTAAGTAATACAACATTCTCGGTACACAACTTTGCTACCTAAGCTCCATTTGTAACAGCGAGCAGCTGTGGAACAGGGGGATAGTCATGAGGTGGAGCACCGCTACAGGTTATAAGCCGCCAAGTTACATGTACTTCTTGCCGTATCTTCAGCCATAATCTGCGGGTTGAATCTGTGGGTTGAGCGTACATAAGTACGTAGTAGGTGGTGGGACGCGCTATGCAGGGTTGATTACCGTTCGGATAGGAGCCGAGACTGATGAGTTTGCCAGCCGATTGGACGGGTGACCAAACAACCACGCAGATTTAAATAATCCGGTGTGAGAATTTCCTGCATAAGCCTATATAACAACACGTATAATACCAAATACCTACCTGACAAGCTCTGTGTAGCATCTCACGAGCGGTTCTTTTGTCGCAACAACGCACAGCATCGTGTGAACCGGGATGTGGAGTCCCTGCCGATGTTGTCGTCTGATTTAGCTTATACCATGATAATGAGGTTGATCGCCGCATCCCACAATCTCCAGCGGAACGTTAGGCTAAACTATATCAACGGAATACACTGGCTAACTAAGCATACGAAAGAATACTCTTGCTAAGAGTGTATACTTACATGTACTAAGTAGGTCTCTTAGTTCGACGCTGAGGTACTAGGCGACTTCTTATTGGGTGGTTATTTTAACCTCGGCTGCCAAGAGATTGTTAAGCTCGCATTTTGGCATCCCCCTATACCAATTTCACTCACCAGCTTCACTCACTGTTAGGTAGTCTAGCTCGCTCACTTCTCACTCACTCACTCACTCATTCAACTTATCCGTCCGGATTTCGAGGCTCGTTCAAGACGTTCCTTTAATTCTGTCCATTCGTAGTTTTGACTATCTATGCTCACCCACCCCTGTATTCTCATTCACGACCCGCCATTCCTGCCAAGTCATCTCGCTCATCAGCTCATTCTGCCCTTAATTTCAACATGGTGAACAGACTAGAGGATCCCAATGACACCCCCGAAGCCCAAGAGGCGCGCCAAAAATTAGAGAACTACTTGGAATGGTGTGTCAAAAGATTCACAGACCCCCAGAATCACGTAAGCAGTCGTATCCTAGCCTCTCACATACGCCGTATTAGCGTCACATTGCAGGCGCCTCATGCCTCATGCCTCACATCTCTTCAAGTGCCGGCGGCGATGTGTTTTATCATTCATGCGCTTATATAATCAAGGAATGGTCATCGTCCATCATTGAGCAGATATCCATCGTCTCGCACTCAGTGACACCTCCCCATCCCCGGGCCACATTTCGGTTCACTGTCCAGCCCATCCATGCTAACGGCCTGGGCAACTTGCATGGAGGCTGCACCTCGACCATTTTTGATGTTTGCACCACCCTCTCGCTGCAGATGATCTCGCGCCCTGAGTTCTGGCAGTATGGTGGTGTGAGCCGCACATTGAACGTCACTTACCTGCGGCCGGCACCTATCGGTACCACTGTCGATATCGAGTGCGAGATCATGCATGCGGGCAAAAGGCTCAGTAGCCTCCGGGGCATTATGAGAACAGCAACTGATGATGGCACGCAGGGCCCTGTTCTGGCTGTCTGTGAACACGGCAAGGTTAATACCGATCCCCCTGCTGAGAAGCTGTAAAGGGGAGAAGGGGAGACGAAAGAAGGGTCACATGATCATGCAATCGCCTAACAATAGTGTCCATGCAGAGGGTGTTTTCACGCCAAAACTTGTCATGTTCAACAACACACAAAACATCAGCAATTAGCGAAATAAAATGGAGAAAATTTATAATCGCCGAGTTGATTCATTAGAAATCATAGTGAAACTTCTATCGTGTAGTGAAGTATTGTCGTTATTAACTTATTCAAGGTTAAGCATAAAGAACTTACTGCTACAGGTAAATCTTGGTGGAAAGTTATGTTTTTCAAGTTGACTATTGAGACAACGTCCTTAATTTGCTTTTGGAAAAAATATGTATCACTCGAACGGTTAATTACTATGTATTTTGGTTTTTCTATTTTTCTTAATCTTTGTGGTATATTTCTTTGATGGTAGAGATAGTAAGATTTGGTGAGAACACTAAGTTAGTGCACAGGCTGTTGACTGGCTCATGCCACTGTATGGGTACACAATTACCAGACCTTTTTCTTATACCTTTCCGTATTGAAGTAATATAGTGCTTAGTAGTGCGGCATAATGTAAGAGGCTGTATATCGCTTCCATAGTATAGTACTTGCAATCACCATGGTGATCTCTAGATAGGCAGTGAGACCTCGCCGGAAAAGGCGAGATCAGATATAGTGGCATAGGCTGAACACTTGCTGCTGCTGCCCACCAAGATCTCCGATCAACCCCCCCGGGGCCGGGGCCATATGATCAAGATTAAGCAGGTCTATCGATGGTTAAAAAACTTTGATCCCAGCCCTGGCCGATGCCTATTACTGTCTTTATGCCCGGTTGCAGGGATCATCTACAAGCGTGACATGCTGTATCGTATGAGGGCGGCTACGTGCCGATGAGAAACGGCGGCAAGCCGTCGACGCATCAGCCGCACTCTAACTAGAAGAATCATTGACCATTCCCGATTTTTTTTTTAGCTCGAGTTTAACAAGTGCGCTCGATGTGACCCGAGCCGCTCGATGTTCGGAATATCCGGCGCCAAGCCCGAGCATGTCTCTTTGAGGAGGCGTAAGACTGCGATCGATAAGAGGGTACTCCAGCGGGATAGTGTTGCGGGCAGACTGGTTCGCCATGGCACCACCATACTTGGAAACTGCCTTGAAACCTCATGATTTCGCCTTGCGCAATCTTCTGTTCGGACAGTTGCTTCTTGCCGATTGCGCAACGCGAACAGGGCCCCGCCAACCGAATGAGCGCTAATGGTTTGCATCACAGCGCAACCCTGCCGAGATCTGCGCATTGCTTGGTGCCGAATCCCCCACCAGTGAATCTCAAGGCCACTCAGTTGGGCTCGCCACAATCCTGCGTTAGCCAAGGTACGTGATACGGCTACGACGGGGGTGTTTTTCTATTGTTCTGCTACTGTACACAAGACTGTGCACAATACATGTCAAGTCCAATTTCCCAGTTCCCGCCGTAGCAACGAATAGTTTATTGATTGTCATCACATTGTAGCTAGCAGCCTTCATTGCTGGACATCCTTCCTTTCCAATCCCGTAAGGACTTACAGCAAGCAGGTTCTCATGAGAGTACCTTGGAAGTAGATGACAGAATACAAGAGCTGTTTTATTACTCTAAAAGACTGGTTGTTGAACGTTAGGCATTGCCGTTGTCGTTAATAACTTTTCTATGTCTTCGGAGATAGCTCATCAAGTCTTCTCTTCAGAAATGCATGTAAGCATAGAGACTAAAAAATGTGGTATAATAGACAGTGCATATATCAAGATCGATCCATTGAGATCGATCAGACCACGTCCCTACCTGATGTCACGCCCCCTAATGCACTGCTACATTAGGTCCCGACCCCGCGGCATGTTGAAATCCCTATCTTATACCACGACAATACAGCGACTATGGCACTAGCTTGACGTGCATCGCCGCCAGTTGGGTAGAATGCTACGAAGTATTCGCCCCGTTTTAGTGCATGTCTGTCAGATTCAACTCATCAGACGGATAGTAAGTAACATCAGGGAAATGCCAAGTATCGTGGTACATTTGTATTCAGCGGGTATTTCCTTGCCAAGCTCGAAATACCTGGCATGCATAGACGGTGTAGCATCTCACTGGGAGCATTGAAAGGGATTAAACAGCTACCAGAGCAAAACGGCGCTCGACGCAAGACCTGGACTCGACACGGTAATGCATCAACAGCCTCTTCTTGTTTTCGGCCAAACGAGTAGCCATGGGAACCTTAGATATAAAAGACGAATATCCGCCTTCCGGAATCCCGAAGATGACGAACAGCACAAATAAACTTTTGGACTTCGTTCTTCCTTTCTACTCTACAGCGTACTTATTCGTTACAAGATACTTTCCAGCCACTTATCTTCCTATTTTGCCCAGCTCCTCTGCTCTACATAATCTCGCTTACCCCTTTATGAGCATTATATGTGGCTACCATATCTTCTATCATGGATGGGTCTACCACTACCTCTATTGTAAATGGGTGAGATCGTCTCCCGTCTGCCGTCTCCCCTTGCTGTTCTAACCTTCCTTGGCTTTCGGACTGCCCTGCGTGTTTACTCATCCATTTATATTTTAGCCCTCCTAGTCAGGTTATATGATATCATATGATACACATTCATATTCACATTCACATTCAACTACTATTACCTGCCCTGATATACAACTAGCCCCTGTCAGGGTGGACAATTAACACTTGTTGTTGCGAGAAGGTCTCTCAAACCGCCTTCACGCCATCTGACTATATACAGGGGGTCCCTTTGCTCATGAACCTTGTGCCTTGTGACGTGACAACCCCCACCTATACTTACCCCACTTAAACTTACACTTTTACTCTTCCTTTTCACTATTCTTATCGCATGCTTCGTATATATGGTATAGTAACATCAATACCCCGGTTTAGCAAGCACTCGGTCAAACCGCCGCATAGGTTCTCCGAATCTCACCCCATTGCCAACACCTCCCTTTACCAGCAACGAGTATACTCCTACATGACAACCAGAAATGGAGGCGGCGATTCCGTCACTGCCCTCGGCGCGCGGGGCACACCGACCGACTTGAGCGTATCTGAACGCCATACCGAGCTAGTTCGACATCTCCAGGACAGCTTGACCAAGTATCAAAATGGGAGTGGCTCTGGTGCATAGAGTTCAATTAGTACGTTGTTTCCATACTTCATCAGTGTCCAGCGAATCATGAAAAGGAAAAGCTTATATGAGGCCATACCTCGAACGAGCTTTACATTAGTCAATGCACTCACGGTCATACAGATTGAGGTTCAACTATTGGTACGGTGTCTTAGACTTGGCACAGTGGCTGCCGATATCCTTACTTTCACGTGCATCCTTAGAGGCAGGTTGTGTCACTTGTGTACGGGGGTCTATAAACGATATATAATGGACGTATCAAAGTGTCATATGTTACTTGGGCACTATATTGAAACATTTGTCTGCCCAACGTCCTATGTAGGCTCTTCAGCGGCAAGCCGCATGCAATTTTTAATTTCAATTACTGATTACTTTAGGAACGGACTCCCTACAGGCATTATCTTGTTGGCACAAAGTCTTTTGCCTAAAACTATGATTGATCAGCGATTGGTGCATGTAACCCGATCTCAATGTTTCCTCAACTAACCAGTCCGGACCTGTTCTTATTAGGCGCGGGCTAGGCTAGACCGCGCTCCGTAACGCCATGACAAGTTCTGCGAGATGCAGCCCTAGACCCGCCAGCCTCTTAGCTTCCCGTTCTATAGGGGCATTTCCGGGGATATAACGGTGAAATCCCAAGCCGAGTCCATGATTTCTGCAACATGATCACTGAGACGTTCATATAGTATAGTCAATCAAGTTTCAAACAACGATGCCCATACAAATAATTCGAACTACCTCGAACCATAGTAGAAAGAATACACTAGCAGGCATACGTCCGGCTTTTGGCGTCCACGGCGACGATCAAAGCTTGATCAATAATATATAAAGAGAGCGATGAGTGTGGCGCTTCTCATCGATCTGGGATTAAAGGATTGGAAGTTGTTCATGTTGAAGAGAAGAGATTGTAACTTGTCGTATGCGCCATAATTGGCGTAGGAGACCAGCCAGTCTGCTTGAGGTCTATAATATAACATACACAACCATTTTCTCGACTCGTCAATACTAAGAACACTACTTTTGCACATGTGTATTTCTAAGACGAATAAGAAAAGCTTGAAGTCTCATGTAATCTCGATGATTTCTCAATCTAGAAGTGAGAAGCGGGGTATTCTAATTTGCCAAGGTCACATCTCTCACAGCCGTGGGATTCAGAAGTTTGACCGAAGCGATGGCGATCACCGCGTCGACCGAGCAAATCCCAGCGAGTGATACGCCTTCAAGGATATATAACGGCGATGGAACAACTCGAAGACCTTAGAAGAAACCTAGACAAAAACCCTAGATGGCGTTTTAGCATTAATAAATATATGCGTGTGGCAGATGATCTGCAGTTAGAATATTCAAGCTATTACGCCGTCTAGAGGCGATTCTTCGTACGGACCACGCTTCTAGGGCCTTTGCTGTGGCCGTTCACGTCAATACAACCCACATTGAAACATTCTTCTGCCCAATCGCATGGTTGCCGCTTGTTTCAGCTTTTTCTCTCCTCCTGGAGTCTGTTGTGTAAACCTGAGGCTCATCAGACTACATTCGCCATACCGAACTATATACACCGGATCTAAAAAGTCAGGGACCCTTGCCGTTACCAATCATGGAATATTCCTCTTACTAAGTACATAGGTTCCTACCAGGCCCTTGTTTTACTGAGTCGTGCAGTAATTGATCGCATACTCAAATACATCGACTGTCCATCAAGCTGCACTACGAGTTTTGATGCTCACGTCCCGGCCGAAGTCCCGGCCGAAGCAGCAACAGCTGTTACGGCGTAATTGTTGTTTAGTTAGTGCAACCTATAGATAAGCAAACTGCTTAAAAGAGCCCACGGTTCTTCTTTTTAACTACATAGTATTTAGATGACCCCAGTCTTGGCTATAGTTTTGGCCTTGACATTAGTTAGATTATCTTGGCGGGTTCGGCTCTTTCAGGACATGTCCCTCAATTAACATGATTCGTGCGAAAACCCACCATGAACCTTCATCATAACTATTTTAGCTAACACTGCATATAAGGAGATGTCTATAGGTCTTGTATCATTGGCCTGGTATGATTCGATAACTTAACAGTTCCTTTTCTAGGATGGAACTTCTAGATGACACTTCATAAATAATGTATTATACGCCACATACGTCAATATACCCATTTTTGTAGCAAATACCACCTATCTGATATTCTTTAACCTTCCATCTTTGACCCACCAGGCATGATGCAAGAGCCAAGGGGATGAAATCGAAAGTGGATATGTAAGAGAAGGATGCGGGCTTACGGCGTTTTGCATATCCAGTGCTATGTAGCATGTATACAATTCGCATGCGCTACTCCTCAGCCACACAAATCTGATGTGTGCCTTTTGACTAGGATGTATGTATCAAGTGGATGTATGAACAGATGTCGGCTGTAGAGTATATCCTACGCCGAGTTGGTTCATGGGAAAGGCCCCAGGCTGCAAGATTGTATTCAGTAGCGCGCCTGGACCCGCACGAATCCCTGTGGTTTTACGATCTTAGCGCACCGCACGGTAAATGCGGTTCCTGCCGGCCATCTTTTTTTCTGTAAATTTAAGGCGATCTGGGATTAATGCCCTGAAGACCACAATGGTAATGATGCAATGATCAGTACAAATCAGTGAGAAGAGCAGGATTACAAGAGACCATTGCTCGTTAAAAGTCTAGCTGCTCATGATCATGCTGGTTGCATGGGTCTATCTATGGGCGATTTCTGTCGTAGATGTGCGCTTTACGATAACTTGTCCAGAATCCAGCACTGAATGTATCCCAAAACAAAAATAAAAATAAAATAAAGATATGCATGTGCTTTGCTGAAGTTTCTTATGTACTATGGTAGATTGTGCACTATTATGACCAGCGACTTGCTATCTGCCGCATTATCAATTCGGGTAGATTAGGCGAGGACTGCATGGAAACAGTGCGATGCAGAGGGAGACGGGACTCAGCTCTGCTGTGAATATGCGTCACGTTTAACGATTAAGAGGTGGAAGCAGAAGATGTCGCCTAGCGTAGGTAGGGCGCCCGGCAACTTCTGCTTAAGTGCGAAATAGGGCCCGAAGGGGTATGGAGATGGATCGGCGAGTGGCTTTATGTCCGAGATGTGGGCCGAAGCCCGGTGTAGCCGTTCCGTGAACCCTGGGGAGGCAACACGACTGCTTGAAGATCAGACCCCATACAATCCCTCATACTTCGCTTTTTGGTTACGTTCGCAGCAAAAGCGCAAATCAGTGAGAATCAAATGAATTCAAACAAAATATACATCTCTGTACGATACGGTACTGCGCAATAGTTAGAACCGCCGAAATGATATCAGCGATGGTCGTTGTCTCTACGAGCTATTAGTATACCTAGTTAGACACAGATACAGTCGTCTATTTCGGTACTTGACCTCTACCCCACACAACCCTGACAAATATCGTCTTCTGCGGCACAGACCTGGACGGAGCTAGACTGACTCTTATTTGCCTCGTTGTCAATCGAGGCGAAAGGGTGCGCGCGACGGCGGGCGACGATGAACGAAGCCAGAATGTCTTGGCACACTACTCGAGCCGTTCGGGCAATTTCATCTGGCACTAAGTACATACTTATGTATAAGTAAGATACTTACCTATGTAGTAGAAACAGTCATGCCAAGTCCCTTGGCAGTCCACGTACAACGCGCGTAATAAGCGTAAATACACGCATCGAAGGGCCTAATTGGTTACCCATCTTACGGGCACCAATTGTTGCTCCGATTCCCACCACCCTGCACAAAATGCCAAATGCCATATGGCAGATATATGGCAACAGTCCCCTGACCGAGAAATCATCCGCGCACCCGCGGTCTACTCCGTCAAGCAAACAGCCAATAGGAGGCGGATTTTGGAGTGACTCGCCAATAACACGCTGTCCATGTAGTGTCCCAACGTTGCACAAAAAACGTACTCTAGCAGCGAGATGCCCGGCGCCCAGACGGAAATGCTCGCAGGATTCCACTTGAACCTGGCCGCACGGTATTATATGATGCAAGAAGATCTCACGCTTCAAAGATTTGAGGTTCAGACCACACAGGCATCCCGCTCTGTCTATATAATAGAACACCTCCCTGTGCTATTTCTAAATGTAGAAGAACGGCAAGAGCATTTTCACTTCCTCTTCTCCCAGCGGCGTTAACACCTATTCTTTATATATGAAGTACAGCTAGGTGTGTCTTCTACCCATTCGAATACATTACTATACTACCGTCTCAGTCATGGACGGATCTACCACTACCCCTACAAACACATCAAGTATTGCTGCTATGGTGAATGGGTGAGGACTACATATTCAATGACCCTTCTTCTTCCTTCCCCCTCTCTTTAACTATCATTTCGCCTCCTCTTCAATAAATGAGATTCAGGGGATTAGATATGAGGCGGTGCGTTCTCCTGCTTCTGCCATCTTGTTAAGGAATCACTGAGAGTATCTCCATTGACTGTTGCTCTGCATTTCTCATTCCGGCGTTCTGCCGATAGGAGGCCGTACTCTCTGCTGCTGCCCTCTCATCATTTGACCCTCTCTCATTCCCCTATTCTCCTATATTATACGCCTCTATCTTTAAGTACCTCTTTCTCGACGGCTTGACTGCGGAGATTGAGATATATTTTACCACGCTTGGATTTCTGTATCTTGCCACAACCTTAAATACTGCCACTCTTGACGTTTCTTTCAACGTCTCTCCGTTGATCAGTTAAATGTCAGCAAATCCTGCCACGCTAGCAAATACAAGCAGTTTTTATGTTTTCCTTCTCTAAGTTATAGCACTATTCTATGTTCACCTATAAATCCTCCTCAACACATACATGCTTACTTACGTACACAATGTACTAACACAAGCCCCTCTACATGTCAGTGATGCCCCGACCAGACGACAACACAAATTCTCCAACATTCCACCAACAAACAACACTACCCTAGCCGAAGATAGGCTACGCTCTTACATGACAACAAAAAACGTGGGTGGTGACCCCGTAACGGCATTAGGAGTGCGGAACGCAACAGTCGAGTCAAGCGTATCAGACCGCTTGATGAGAGTCCTTCAAAGTGTCGCAGATAACTTGGTCAAATTCCAGAACGGGGGTAATTCTGGGGTCTCATAGGAAGAAGGTGAACTATGTTCCTACAAGGGCATTGTCATACGGAATATCCCAAGGTAGTGGAAATACGTATATCCGATGCCAGGGATTGGATCATGTTATTCATCTGTAACGCGGCGGTCTGCATATTCGCCTACCCGTTATTTTCCTGACCACGAAAACAGACACGATAATGGACGATAATAGCAGATGAACAAAAGCGTAGCTTTCGTGTATATATAGATCTAGTTGCCGCCAGAGCTGAAGGGAGGGCTCCAGTTCAGTATGGTTCCCTTGCGGCTATAGATGATTATATGCGAATAGAACACAATTCCGAGCCTCATCCTTATTACAGGCATTATAGAACGCGATGGGACTTATCAAGCCATCACATAGAGTTCATGTGATTTCGTTGCCACTATAACAATATACTACAATATTCAGAAATTACTCTGCGCATTGTTCTGTATCGAATCCGCCACCAGTGAATATCAAGATCACTCAGTTGGATCGGAAGATGTCGCTCAAAGAAACATCAGAGTATTGGGCCTTATTACAACCTAATTCCTCCATTGCGCGATATCATCCTGCGATATACGCTAAGCAGACTTCTGTAGGCTCCAGCCACATGGCATGCGGGAACTGCTCCTTATAGATGTTCAGACGGCGTTATGGTTCCTCAGTAATGTCTGAAATATGGAAATGGGCCTTTATGTCTAGTCGCGGACCTATCACCTGATCGACCGTAATTCCATACGGCTCGAGAACTAAGTCTTTGAAGTCGGCGACTTTAGCGGCAGGCTCCTGTTTAGACTTGCGGTCAGTAGTAGTGCTTGCGGACGGCGAAGCTTCCCTAGCCTTCCTCACAGAGCTAGCTGCGCAATATGACATGGCAGCTTTCCATAACCACGTAATGTACTCGAGACTACTGGCAACCATGTCGGAACGAGGATGACGTTTAGGCAAAAGACAATATTTACCAGATTGTGACGATGAAGATGTGCGGGCAGAACAATTAGCGGTCGGGACAGCATAGAAAGAGCAGGGGTTCTGTGGCTTGCGTTGCTGCATCTCGTTGTGAGTTTCATTAGCAGGCATCGAGCGCGATTGTTGTGAGACAGCTGAGAAGACCAGGGGAAATCAACGTGGGAGAGCACGCAGCGGCAGGACCGTCAGAGTATAATATGAGTAACTGGTTATCGTGGGCAATGTACAATGTGTCGTGGGCGATAGTTGTGGAAGTGGAAGAGAAGTGAGAACCGACAATTCGACAGAGAGAGTATATTTTAGTCCGGTCTCGTCTTACTGATGGGGCGATCACAACAACTTACCGAAGGGGGGACATCATGCAAGTCTTACCTGTCGCCTGTAATCTCTATAGCAGAAAGCTTCCATCAGGGATAGTACATGCATGAGCTATTAAACCATCACGATGGATCATACGTCCCTTAGTTACCTCTATAATAGTCGAAGGCGTTATTGCTCTGGCGCAAGTCCTTCATTGAGCCACTGCTGTCTACCATATACGGCTCAACAAGAATTATAATTCTGATGTTCACCGACTTAATTTCACTATCATCGCAGGTTAAGTTGTCGGATAACATCTATAGTCCGCAATATGTTCTCAGTCCTCTTTATCGCAACATCCTAGGCTGAGCCGACTGCACCGAGATAGGCTATGGGTGATCGGCTGCTCAAGCCCTCCCTCCACTTTTGAGGGTTTCTGTTACCTGTGCCCAGAGCTGTGAAGACAGCGTTATGATTAGAGCAAAATACATAGATGCGGTAGCCGGCGGCAGCCGCGGCTCATTAAAGTCTATGCGTAGCGCCGGGACGCCGACACCCTGAAACCACCAACCTGCTTCACCTGAGGTAGAACGGTACCGGCCGTCGAGTGGGATGTAGCGTACGACCGCTAGATACACCCTTGCATGGCTTGGAATATGACCTCGTAGATCTCGATAAGCCGAAAGTTAAAGGACAGAAACAGCAACGCAGTTGGCTCATCGAGGCACGGGAATGGTAGTGTAGCTGATGACGAGATCTCTGAATTGCATAGGCCCTCTACGATAGCGGGCTGGAGTGGGGGTCTCCATGGCGTGTGAGTGCCTGTGGCGCTACACATAATTGGCTCTCTGTATTTGCTTGTCCTCCGCGTCAAGTGAGAAGAGTCTATATTAGTTATAATGGCGGTTTGGGTCGATGTTTCGCCATAGCCTGGTGGCGACAGAAATAAATTGCTTATAACGTTAATGAAATTATTTGGAACATAGAATACCTCGTCCAGCGCTAAGAGTGCCGCAACTCTCATGCCGCTATTCAAAACACAAGAGATATCTGCCGTGCCTGCTAACTCCATATGGTATGCATTGATAGAAGGAAGTTTATTAACGCATTGATAGAGCGCCATGTTTAAACTTGCTAATCCACCGCTTGTAGAACTGAAGGAGCGTCCCAGATCAGTACTTGGATTTTAACTTGGGTCTCGTGGTGCTGCATAAGAGTCAAATATATCGACTGAATGATCACAACCCACTTCACACGTCATACTTTTAAGACAGGATAAGACGTACTTCATCGCTATATTAGCGCAGTGCATATGGAACGCGGAATTGTATCCGAGATATTCTATGGGCAAGGGTGTTAATGCGACCCATAGCATCATTATTTTAATCAAAGGCTTACCAAGATTTTCATCTTTATCCATTCTCACGTCGGGAAAAGAGAGCCACTCACACTGAGTCCCATCCGCTGCTAGGATTACGCTTGTACCTCGCCGGCCCTATAGCCGGAGCCAAACCCTGCCGTTCTGTACCGGGGGTCGTCTCTAGTAGCCCGTTTCGGGCATCGCGACAATTGCATGGACTATATCGATATTAAGTCTCCAGCTTGATGCATCGCGCACAGCTAGTATTTAATACATCGGAGTTTCTGTTGATGACAGCGGTTGCAAGCCGAGCGTGTTTTGGCGGGTTACTTCGGCTTGAGAGGATAAACTTTCCGACCGGCTGTAAATAGACGGTGATGGCAGATTTCATATCAATAGTTAAATATCTTGGCCAAAACAGAACTATTCCTAGTGGAAGTCCAAAAGTATTAAAATTCGAGAGGTGACTTTGTTGAATTGGTTCTGGCCTGCGGTATCGTCAAATGTCCGGACCGGCCCGTATTCCGGCCCCGCTATGCAGGGTCGGCCTTTTGCAGCCAATCACAGTCCTTGGTAAACACCGGAACGGTCTCTGTATTCAGGACTTACAGTACATATCCCTATGTTCACTCCATATGCATTTCATTGGTAAATACAGATATATAAGTTCAAATTATTCTCACTTTGCTTCATAGTGCACAACCTATGACAAGGCTTACAAGAATCACCATTCGAAATCCCTCAGGAAATAAAAAACATTATCAAAATGGTTTCCCTTTCAACAATTCATTCATCCAATTCTCTCATCTCCTTCACTTTACCCCCCGGACTAGTCGCAGTCTTCGTTGGTGGAACCAGTGGGATCGGGGAAGAAACTTTGAAAAAGTTCGCACAGCACACAATCCGCCCGCGGGCGTACATCGTTGGTCGGTCGCAAAAAGCCGCAGACCACATCGTAGCCGAATGTCAGGCCATTAACCCAGAAGGCCAGTACTACTTTCGCAAAGCCGATGTAAGCTTGATCAGGGCTGTCGACGAAGTATGTGAAGAGATTCAAGCGAAAGAACAAGCCATTAATATCCTCTTCCTCACCTGTGGGGTCCTGGACTTAAATCGTAGTAGTAGGTTTCTCAAACCCTCTAGCGGTGATGATTTGACTATGCTAAGTATTGTTTACAGAAACGGCCGACGATCTTCACCTACTGGCTGCTTTGAACTACTACGTTCGTATCCGCTTCATTACAAACCTCCTACCTCTCATCCAGCGTGCCGAAGCCCTCCGCCGCGTCGTCACGGTAGGAGGGGGCGGGCACGAAAGCGGGCTTGACACGTCTGACTTTCAGGCTCTTCGAGTCTCGTCAACGCCAGAAAATCTGCGGGGACCTCTTACATCGCTAGTAACCCTCGGCCTCGAGGCCGTAGCACAAGCCGCCCCAGACGCTAGTTTCATTCATGATTTCCCGGGCTCGGTACGAACAAAAATCGTAGAAGGTTTGCCGGAGGAGGTGTTGCGGACTCTGGAATGGGTGCCTGTCGACGAGAGCGGCCGGAGGCATTTATACCTTGCAACATCGGCGAGGTATCCCCCTGCTAACGGCACGGATACCGCAGGCGTGCCGCTGGGAGACGGGATTGAGGTTGCGGTAGGAACAACTGGAACGGCGGGTAGCGGAGTATACTCTGTCGGAGTGGACTGCGAAGCTGCGTCCCCTGCTGTACTCGAGATATTGAAGAATATGAGGGAGCGTGGCTTGGTGCAGGAAGTATACCTACATACTCAGGGCGAGTTCCGCCGTGTCACTGGGAAGGAATGAATGGAACTCCTGATATGTATTATTGGATTGTCCAATTCAACAGGTTTAAAAAGATTACCTCGCCGTATCCAACACCAACTTTACACTTTCCTATCAATACAATTGCTACCTAACATCTTCAACGCGAGGTAATCGTGGCAATTAGCTTACAGGACGATGTTTGGTCATTAACGCGAAACGTTTTCTGTATAAGTGTCATACGGGTAACCCCAAGGTTATCCGATGCCAGGGGCTATATCATATGATTCATCTATGGAGCGGCGCACTGCATATTCAGCCACCCGTTGTTTGCCTGGTCACGCAAACAGACGATAATGAACGATGGCAGATGAACGAAAGCATAATTTTCGTGTGTATATATTGAAATGACCCTGCGTAGCTGGCTTGCCCACAAGGTCCCAGCTTAGGAGGAATATTGTATATACGCATCCACTGCTGGCTATATTCACTTAAAATGAAGGGGAATGAATTGATCAGATATATAGGCAATAGAATTCATCGAAAACATAGAAGAATTGGCCAGAATGGCGAAGGAGTGTATGGCTATTTCGTATGTGTGTGTAATTGTAAGTGGCTCTAGAAAATCAAGAAAATTGGTCCGTTTTTCAAGGTAACTTTCTTACGAAATATACGAAAAATACGAAAATCCGAGCCCTTCTCATTGGTCGATTCCATCGAAAAGCCACCCGCACCACTTCAATATAGACATAGTTGCCACCAGAGCTGAAGGGGAGGAAGCCGGTTAATCATGGCCCCCTTGAGACCATAGAAGATTATATGCAATTTGAACATAGTTCCAAGCCCTACCCTTGTTACAATAAGTGCAAAGCTAGCTCGCTAACCGCTAGTCTTCCATTTTATTTAGGCAGCAATCTATGGTCTATATATACCAAAGCTTGGGTTTCGCTTCACTGCTTCCGCTCGCTTGTATATCGCCTGTTTTATTGGATCAGGCAAATATGGGCCGCTATGAGGCCTTATACAGGTTGCGACTTACATAATTATAAAAGTAATATGCGAAACTCTGGGCCGAAAGGTCTCGGATACTATACCAATCCCTCCGGTCTGGGAAAAAAACAGTTTAATAATATTATTGTTTCTTATCCCACGTTCTTGGCAGCAAAACTAAATGACCAGCTAATAAATCTAAAGCTTTCAGAAAAAGAGTTAGAAAGGGGTAATCTAAGTAAAAGCATCATTATTTGGAGCAGAAAGTGGCATGTTTCGGGAATTTAGCTGGCTCGTTTTCTTCTTCTCTAGTGATGAGGCACCGATAACAAAACAATAAGCTATTCGATATCGTTTTATCCCTATGATACCGATAGCTATAACTATAAAGTGCATCACGAATCGCCCTTATCTGTCGCCTACAGAATAGATATCTGTATTGTCCGATTGGGGTATCCTTGTCTGCTGGGGGGTTGTCGTCATCGATGTGCGCTAAGTACTAAACTCTAAGCCAAGATCCCCTCTACCTACGCGGGCGGAGGGGGTTCCTAGAAATAGTTGCGAAAGCCTAATCTAAGAATAACAGGGGGCCGATCGTTTAACTAAGTTGAAATTTTACAGCTTTTGAAATGGACTTTTTAAAATTGCTCGACGCGGTAATCACGATTAACTAGTCAAATTTCAACTAGGAAAGCGCAACTAATTTTATCCACAATTACAAGCAATTATGAGAATTACCAGAGGTCGAAATTATTACTAGCGGTTCATACAGTTAAGCGTAGCTATATCCCGTGCCCGGCAAGCAAAAAAAAACACTTGCAGCGGCTCCCCATAATTGCTAGAGCTGATTATTATTTCTAGGGCCTGTAATCATTCGGTCAACCTTTCTAGGAACCCCTTCCACCCGCTTAGGTATGGATTACCCACGTGTAGCCTCTAACTGCATAAGCTGGGACTGTAGAGCGATACGGCGGCAGTTCCTTATTTTAGCGCGGTCTTTGTATTTAGGAATAAGAGCGCATGCATGCCGTTGGTTTTTTTTTGCATCGAACATCCACGTCGTGTACTTATACCAGTTAAGATTTATGATGCCCAATTGGACCAATCACGCTATTAATGTAACCCTCCATCATTATCAACACCAACTGAGGCACAATTCGCGATGAGCGCACGGGACATGGACGATACATCAAAGGGCAACCAGACACTATCATCACAAGGCAACCAAGGTGTGTATCAGATTTCCGAGATTACAAACATGAAGCGGCATCACGTCAGATGGGTACCGGCGACAGGGGTTTTCGGGCGCTAGCCCCGGGGAAATTCGGCTCGGTTCGGGGGTATCCCTTTAAGCCCCTGTTGGTTGTGCATTATTTAATCCGGATTTGGACATGGATTGACACAACCCTAGCCGTAGAATGGTGCCCACGCGATTTGAAACGGGGTTACGAGATCTAACGGTATGTTTTAGCATAGGTAGTAACGCTGACCCTTGTTATCAAGTCTGTATTTTGGTGGTCACGCTTGATCAGAAGCTACGTTAGCTTTCAAGAACCAGGACTCCAGACGAGACAATTTGTAGCATTGACATCAACTAGTCATGGCACCAAGGATCTTTTTGTGAAGGCCAGGATGGCTATCAATGCAACCTGAATATCATCGAGGCTATACTGCGCTACTCCCATTCCGCCAGCTCAGCGTCGTTAGTAGAGATAGCCCCTAATACTCGCGGTTTCTGGAAACAAATGAACGTTTGTATTATTAAGAACCCGAAATAGCAACTATGTTATAATGGCTCTCGATTGTTTTGATTATTTCTAATACCTGAATGACTATAGTAGTGCCGCTTTAATGGTTACCGACTTGGTTATAGGCTCGGCGAACTATGTGCGTCAGTTCTAGGCCTCAAAGACGTATGATGCATCTCATCCCCTGACATAACTTGCCCACTTGATCGGCCATACTTGATCGGCCATCCCGCTTCGACATAATAAGTACTTCAACTAACTAGATGAATGAGGTGCCAATGGCTTGCACGGGCGGCGCGCAATACTATGATATTACCACCTTATTCACTAGGTAACTTGGCGATATTCAAAACGGAAGAATCTAGTATACGCCATTGGGAACAGCAGGGACCGGCTCCAGCTTGAAGGATCGGATGATCCGCATGACTTTGATCTAAAAATGCGAGGGCTCCGTAACAATTGCACCCGAATCAGGCTGTGACAAGTCTAATTCTGGTAATCCTTGACAGGGATTTGGCCTTCTGCGCTCTGGTACGGAGAGAAGAGTACTGTATTTTAGTGGGTTCGACTTCTGCATATGTCGGCTCGCGGGTAAGATACACATGCATACTAATGTTGATTGCTCCGGGATAAGATCATACGTCCGCGTACAAGCACCATGTATTACTACCTAGATACCCTGAAGTGCTATAGATATCCCGATAAAAAAAGCGCCGCTGTTGAATATTTGCTTCACTTTTAAGTCGAGTGCAGAAAATCGGCACATGCTTCTCATGAGGTTTTGCTTTGTAGTTATCTACTATTTCATGCAGGATAAGTTGGAAAAACGTGTTGCAGCGCTATAACAAAGTATTGTATTGCGCTTTTGTTTATAAAATCTTATGAACTAACTCCCGTATCTCCAAGGTTATACCTTACACACCATAGTGTTTAGTATTTCTCAGAGTATAAGACCCTGCCTAGCACGTCAAATCGACGAGACTTGAAGATCGGCTAGTATATTAAATCAGCAAAACTTAAATGAATTATAGCCAGTGTAACACTTACCGCCATTTAGGGCTCAGACTTCTTTCCCTTCTCTTCTAATAGAGCCAATGTATCTGAAAGCTCCCGTAGCACCTGAGAGGTACGTCTTAACACGCTTGACTGGGGCGCCAAACCCCGTACGCCTAAAGCGGTCACAGGGTCCCCCCCTCCGTTCTTGGTACCCATATAAGACCATACTTGCTGCTCGCCGAGGGAGGTACCCGTGGTCGGTGTTGAGAATTTGTGGAGGGGCTTGGTAGGTTGGTTGCTGGTACAACAATGAGTAGTGCTAGCATGTTTGATGCGTGTATGTGTATGTATGTGTATGTATATGTGTGTGTGTATGCATATGTATGGGTGTGCATGTATATGTGCGCATGTTTGCGCGTGTGTGTATAAGAAATCGAGTGGGTATATGGAATGATAAATGGATTAGAGGACACTGCCTAAGACTCCAGGGCTACAACGACTTCCATATGGCATATGGACTGACTGCACATATCGGAGAAGACCCTGGTGTCGGGTGTTCCCATAATGAAATGTATCATATGTTGGTAACAGAACAATAAGAATATTGAAACACAAAATGAGGTAACGAATTCTACGAAAGAGAATAGACCTAGTATTAAAATGAAAGGTGAAAGAACAGACCTCGAAGCAAGTGACCTCGAAGCAAGTGACCTCGAAGCAAGTGAAGTAAAAAGTTCTGACTTAGGTACTGGAGATAGTACAGCACTAATGTCCAAAGAGAAGAAAAGTAGAAAGTTGCACTGACCCATAAACCATAGTAATAGTATTAGTAGTAGTAGAGTTATTCATGATAACGTAATAAGAGGCGACGGGGGCGCATATAAATGGACAAAGAACTGGAATAAGAATAGAGTTAAAAATAACACTAACAACAATATAATATAAATATAGAAATGATAGGTGAAGATCAAAATCGGAAGCCTAGGAGAGAAGAGAATAGACACATTTGGTGCTTATTGACTTTGCGCATCATCTCGGGAAAGCCTCGAGCGACCACACCATTATATAGTCGACCCGGTATTGCCTCGACGGTCAGAGACCGGAAAGTTACTGGTAAGGACTTCAAAACAACAAATGCGGAATTTTCTATGCCATCAACCGGTACCGCCGCCGAAAAGCATAGTACACGCATAGTACTTAGGTTTGACTGAGGCTCCATGTTCTGGGCGATGATGATTTGCTACAGAAAGTGGGGAGCGGCATGCAATATCCTGGTGCATACGTGGTAGAGTTCGAGTCCTAATGGCTCGTTCCGGCATAATACAGGGGCGATAGGATGTGCTAACCTTGGAAGACAAGACTACGATATGTGAAACCAGCCGATTGGGCTCTGTAGGTGCCTGTCCTGCGGTGCGGTGAGCGCCAATCCTGCATGCCAATGCATGACCGACGGAGACGCCATCCAGTGGCTCGCTACTGAATGGTCCAGAACAGACCGATGATGAAAGCGTGATTGTCGAAACATTGTTAGCAAACAATAATCTCGCTGTGGGTTGGTGGTTATGAGGGTGGCCTCTTGCTTCTAATAAAGGAGCCAGTCTCGAATTCCGAAAATAAATGCTTAAGCACAGAAGTAAGCATTCCCGAATGAAATAGAATTCCATACCCTTGCTCTATGCGAATAGAGACAGCCTACATGCTACATGTGGGTATGGTTTCCATTGAAATCCAAAAGTACGGTGGGAAATACATGCGAGTGACTTCGAAAATCTCCCCACATGGTGGAGGTTGTACTGTACGCTGCAGGGCGTGGGTCTAACAAAGGCGCCTTTTCAAGGCAACCAGAGCCTCAAGCGGATGTTGTGCGAACCAGTTACCTGGCCCCCGCCTCAAAACATCAATTTGACCAAGTGTCTGCACCACCTGATTTTCAACGTGCAATTACAAGATCGAGAGACTGACCCGATCAGGCACGCACGTCGGACGGCAGGCTGCCTTTCCGCGCAGTACGTTCTACGAACTCAGGCCCTAGTCATTGTAACTATCTCGACCTTTAGGCAGTCCTACACCGCAGATGAGAACTCGCCAAACAATGCCATGTACCCCTTACGATGGATTCATCTCACTTCTACGCAACTCACCGCTCCGAAGTGCAGCAAAAGAATTAAATTATAGGACAAGAACCATGCCTATCTATTCTATCTATTCCCGGCGCCCATGGTATACCGTACACCCGGATATCAACGCCGCGCAATGCCGGAAAGAAGGCCATGAGACCACGAATTACTGTCGTCCCTCACGACACACTAGTTTTGAATACCATCCCATCCCCATCTTTTACAAACTCAAGTTCCACCACGTAACCCGCCTCCTCAAAGCGTATCAGTCAGCCGCAGCACATAAGGCAGACTCCCCGTGTCATGAACCGTAGCTAGTCGAATCACGGACCCCTGTGACATCGACCCGAGGCTCGCGCTCGATGCCTGACTGGCGGGATACGGTCGGCGTGACTGCGCAAAGCTGCTCGCGCTACTAGCGCTGCTCGGCGAGCGCGACGCAAAGGTCCCGTCGGCTTTACTCCGTGGCGTTGTGGGCGCCGTGCGATACTGATGACGCGTGCCGGCCGAGGAGTTCCGCACGCCTAGTCGTGCAATGCGATGGCGAGACGAATGCGTGCTACTTCGGTCGAAACTGTATATGCTCCGGATGCTTGGCGTGCGCGTTGTCGGGTTGGAGTCCTGCGGAGCGTCGTCGTCGATATGCCCATCGAAGCGAAAATTACTGCTATCGTCGTCCCGCGGATCGTAGAGCATGGCTGGGTCCAATGGCCGCATGGCGCGTAATAGCTCGGCGAAGAGATGCATGAGTTGCCTAAAGGTTGCGTTGGACATGGGACGGCCCGAGAAACGAACTCGCTCGTATAGGTCCAGGAAATGTGCTAGATCCTGTGAAGTGGGCAGGACATTAAGCTCGGTGAGGTGTGCTATGTAGCTCCGCATGGTCATGTTTGGAGCGCGTTGTAGTAGCATCACGGCCTCGGCGTCTAATACCGGAGCTGTCGGCACCGAGTCCGGATCTGGTGGAGCCTGTGCAACGGCTTTGGCCTCGATGAGGTTCGGTAGCTCTGCTAATACGGTGGCGTACTGGAGATTCGGCAGGTCTGGCGACGCGGGGGAGCCCCAACCGTAGTGCTCTACTTCGCCCCAAATAGGTCGAAACTGTGGTGTGACAATACCCACCTCATCTCCCACGGCCGTCGGAGCTTTCGACCTGAATAGCTGAAGCGATCTGCGAGACTCCATAACCTGCAAATCATCTGTGTTCTCGACTGCTGCGGCGCTACATCTGGCGATCGACGCAGTTTCGGGTACCGACGTAACCCGTGGAAGGGCCTCCCAAGCTATAGCGGCACTGTCGCTCAGACTCTTCACAATCATGGTGCGCACCTCCTTATTGACATCGCCCTTCTCGATGGGAATCCATGGCTTTGGGATGGATGCGAGCACGGTACGGGTCACGTAGAGTCTGAGGAGGTAGACAAATAGGACGATGATGATGGTGATGACGTAGACGATGGCGATGACGATAAGATTAATAACCTGGTGGGTGGTGGTCAGGGCCTGACGGATGAAATCGCCAGGAACGACGAGAAGCAAGGCAGCTAAGATGAGGCAGAGTAGGCCATAGACGAAGTTGTAGGCGATGCGCGATGCTCGTCGGGTGCTTGTCATAGCGCTGTGTGATTGCGGGTGTTGTTGTTATTGCTGTACAGTGTTAAGCTTGACGCTCATATTAGGTATATGCATCGTAAGCACAGTGGACGAGGCTTTGAGGGGTTGGTAGTATTGCAGGGGGTTGAGCATTCATGGATTCATGGGGGTTTGGTGTAGGTTCATCCGACGTCCTATCAATCACGTTTTGTTGGGTGGGCCTCGGTGGGGGCAGAGATTCACCACGTGGTCATTACGTAGTTATACCGCATCTAGATCTGTACCGTACCAGGTACGCGCGGGCTCCACTAGCTTAACTCAACCTCCATGAGATAACACCGAAAATAGTCTATTGAGTAGATATTGACGACCGGGGTTAGAGCTGGCAGCGTAGCGTAGCTCTAGATCCAAGGACAGTGACAATACCATCATGAGACTGTCTCAAAGTGTGTCATCATGATGAACTCCAAATCCACAACGACCTAGAATTTTGAATTTTTATTCTCAAGACAGGCTGCTCTCATTTTTCATACATGACTCCAGTAACCCAGTCACTTATTAACTCTTTTGATTAAGATGTTCTGGGGTCTGCCGAGGCAGCTTGCTAATCCATATCCAGAGCCCTGTTAAAACAACCAAGGCTCACAGTCACGAACTGTTCCCACTAGCCCAGCTGCCGCATCTCCGGTCGCCTTTGCTCCTGTTGTCTCTCGTCCTGCGGCATCGCTGCCGCTTCCCGCGCCAACCTCATATCCGCTCGGCTGAGCCGGAGATCGGTGCTGTACTGGGCGAACGCTGCCACGAGGGACCCGAGCCCGACCTTCAGGGCTGTCAACACCTCCGTTACTTCGGGACACTCTCGGCTCTGGCTTAGGTTCGTCCAATGTGTCGGGAATCCGTCTCGGAATGCCTCGAGTTTCCTGATGACTACCGTGAACGTTCGGATGATGGACGGCACGTCCCTCTGCACGTTTCCGTACCTATCCTCGGTCAAACTGCACACGGCCAGGCGTGACAGGGCATATGCCGCGTTGATATACACGCTGGTCTCCGCGTAGGGGCTTCCTAGCACTGCCTTGGCCAACTGCCGGTCAAATGTCTGTTGAAAGACGGGGCCGATAAAGGGGAGGGCCAACACTCGGACGACGAAGCCTGATAGATAGCCCCGCATGGCCTGAGGTTGAAGTGCCTCCTTTTGCTCTCTGGTCATGACTCGGTCGGCCACCTTGATGGCCTGTTTCCTGATAACTGGCGCCCAGTCCTCGATTGGTGTTTTACCTGGAGACGTCACGACTTTGGAGACCGTGTCCATGATCAGGTATGTCTTATCGACAGGCCTCGCAGCAGACACGTCATTGGTTCGTAGGGGCTGAGATATGCGCTCCGGGGCCTGTGTCGGCGCTGCAGCCGGCTCCGCCCCAGGAGCAGGTGCGGGTGGATTTTGGTAATCGTCAATTCTGCGCTCAATGTCCCTGATGGTGTCGAGGCACGAGGCGTAAATCTGGGACCACGTAGGCCCGTCTCTGCGGTCGATATCTTCAAAGATGGATTGCCGTCTCGCTGCGTAGTCACGTGCGATGAAAGCCAGCTCCCACATAGCAAATGCCTAAGCAGTTAGTGGGCCATAATAAAGTAGAGCATATACTGGTCGCTGAGTACTTACGGATATTCTAGGCTTCCTGCTTCTTAGTCCATTAATCAGGCTGCCGTTGGGATCCTTGGACTCGGCGGTCAAAGGCTGCTCATTCTTGAGTGGCTCACGCGTAAGTTGCACCCGAAAGGCGATATCGGCAAAATACCAGAGAAGCCCCAGTAGAAACGAGGCCCAGATTGTTCGTCCCAACATCCAAAAACTCCAAGGCGCGTTTCCGGGGGGTAGATTATATCGTGGGAGGTCACTGTACATAAAGCGGAAAAGCCACATAGACGAGCGCCACGCAGGGACTCTGACAAAATGGTAGAGCGCGACGTAGTTGACCATAGCGACAGTGATGCCCAGCATGCCAGATCGCACAATCAGGATCGGGGTCCACTGACCAATCTTGGTGGACCAATGTTCCGGTGGCGCCGGTTGGGCTGCATTCTCCTGATTCCCGTCCTCGCCTTCAGGTCGTGCCTGGACTGTCCCCAAAACCAAGCGATTCTGATCCAATGCGATATGAACGACACCCTGGACGAGGCCCAGAGCTATGAAGTTGACGGTATAGAAGACGGCATGTTCATTTAGGCGCGAACGGCCGGTGGCGTAAGAAATCCAACGGATTCCCGCGTCTTCGGGCGTGGATCTAAGGTAGACTTGACTGAAGAACAAGGCAGAAATGACGTAGGTCACGACGGTCTCGAAGGTGGAGAAGGGGAGTATGATGTTGGTCAAGGCCTCAAAGGGCGAGTTGGAGGTTCGAATGCCCATGTGGGCGTGGGCGATGCGCAGGACAATAATGGGGAGGGCGCAGAGGAAGATGGCCAGAGTCCGCAGACCAGGAAGACCTAAGGGAAACCATGCCCAGATGACTAGAGGGATGAGTAGTCAGCGGAAAGGAAGCGCGGTGAGCAATAGGTCGCAGTATTCAATGAACGTACAGGAGTTCCAGCCAGACAAGGTGACAGACTCAAAGTAGGCGAGACCAATGAGGATAGCGGCGGTACCGGCGAATCTTCGTTGCAGGGCGGGTTGGAGGAAATCTTTATAAGGCGCCCGTCGCGCAACCGGAGGCGGCATATTTGTGCGGCTGGAGAAAGAAAGGAAGGAATTAGAGAGAGAAAAGATGTGATAAATCAGTCAGCACATTGTATGAGGGGCGGTAAGAAGTTTATACTCTACGCAAGTAATGCGCGGAAGCGTAGACGAGGGCGAGGTCGGGTGTGATAGACAAAACCAGTTATTATGATGAAATTTGGTGTTTCGGGAGCTGCCAAGAAAGTAAATAAAGAAAAAGCTGCAGGCCAAACTGGAGCTATACTGTAGGTACCTAAAGCGCTAAAACAAGTGCCCGCTAATTTGTGACGCACTGTAGCCTCAGGTTACCGCCAAGCCGGGGGTTCTATTTGGAGGGGTAGATACCTAGGTGTTGGAAATTTGGGTATCGCTCCAGCCACGGATTTCACTGATCATTTAGGTGGCGCAGTACTAGATGACGCCAGAGCTGACCGACGGCTTGCATGTGCCTGCAGCCTGCAGCTAACTAACCGTAGTTACCTGCCCACCTTATCTCACCTGCGACGATTAGATCCGACCTTCCTCTTCCCTCTTCTCTCATGAATCAATACCATCACCCAACTGCGCCATTTCAATCGAGGTCATTCGGTTGACCGTGCTACCAGTCACTCTTTTCGTTCTATAGTCTTTACCCTTCGAAATACTTCAATAACCTAGCTCGAGTTACACGTCGGATTTAAACCACCTCCTTACCTGCCTGTCTGCAACACTTGATTCACGCTTGCTCCATACTTTCGCACGCCATGTCTTTCGACCAGCTCTCATCGATAGAGTCCGGCCGCCGGGCGAATGATGGCACATACTCCGACGATCCCGAGTTCTCTCACCTGTCGCAGGGCCTGCAGAACCAGCTGTTCCACCTGCAAGGCAACATCTCAAAGCTGCGCACCGACATCAGCCTCCTCGGCACCAAGCGGGACAACCCACGCCTGCGCGAGCGAGTGTCTGGCGTCCTAGAGGAATCTACTACACAATTTAAAGAGGTCGGCGAGGGCGTAAAAAAGATCCAGGGCTGGAGTGATGTCACGGTGAGTGATTACCGTCTATACGTTGATGAGGTATGGCTAATGACCCTGTCGTGAATGAAGCCCACGCAGAAATACTCGCAGCAGAAACTCTCCCGCGATTTCAAGGCCGCTCTCGCCGAATTCCAGTCGTTGCAACGCACCGCCCTAGAGAAGCAGCGCGCCTCCGTCTCCGCAGCCAAGGTCGCCCTCGACAACGAGTCCGCCGGGGACGCCGGGGTTACCGGACAGCATGGGGAGCAGCTCCAGCTCCAGCAGCAGCAGGAGCAGATCCATCTGGCCCCGCAGGACGAAGTCGACTTCCAGGACGCCCTCATCAGCGAGCGCGAGGACGAGATCAGACACATCGAGGAGGGTGTCAGCGATCTCAACGTCCTCTTCCAACAGGTTGCGCAGATCGTCAGCGAGCAGGGCGAGCAGCTCACCACGATAGAAAATAATGTTGTCAACGTCCGTGATGACACGCGCGGGGCTGACGTCGAGCTAAGGAGCGCCGCGCGGTATCAGAAGAATGCGAGGAGCAAGGCCTGCTGTCTGCTTCTGGTGCTAGCTGTCATCTTGACCATCGTGCTACTGGCCGTGTTTTTGGGATGAGGAACATGCTTGTTTTTGTTGAGCGGGCTTGCGGCATATGGAATGGTGTTTTGGCGTTCTAGGACCTAGCAGGATGATTGATTAGGGATACTACTGTGTTTGTCATGCTTTGAAGGACCGCGGGCCAATTAGACCTCGCTTTGGTATATGTATATATATATATCGATTGTGTCTTTTTACGTATTTACAGAATGCTTTGGACATACAAGATAGTATACAAGTGATGCACCCTGATTTGATATCAGGATTACCTGCAGTTGATTTTACAACTACGGCTTCTCTTTTATCCCTGCGCTAAAGCAATACTTGGAACTTGTTGGTTGAAGTCCCGACGTAAAACAGGTGCTCTAGACGTCCCCTGTTTCCCACAGATTCTATCCCTCGACACCACCAGCTCCTTCTTTCAAATCTATTCCTTTCGCAACCCCCGCCGCGGCCGCATAACAGACATTTCAAGCCCAGTACACCTCTCTCGCACCTTCGGCTTCACAGGCATGAAGACCCTCAACCCCCTCGCGAACACAGCATTCGTCGCCGACGAAGCAAGCCAGTACAGATGCAGCGCCGCCGGCAGATCCAGCGTCGCGGGCCCGATCACGGCCGCCAACCCAACCATGCTCACATAGAACGTCGCCTTGACACGCTCTCCGAAACGCACCTTTTCGTCGCCCCCCGAGAGTGTTGCCGCCTGTGCACTCTTCGGAGGCCGTCCTACCGCTACGCGTATTCGATCGGAGAAGGTCTCCCCGGACTTTGGGAGGAGGTTGTAGACTAACGTCCCCGAGAGAAGGAACGGAAGAACATGCCACGGGTCGGCGAGTGTGAGGTCCGTGAACCAGAGGCATCCTTCGATCGTTAGGCTCGGGTCCGCCACCACACGCGCTGTCTCCGCGAGCGCCGCGGGGTCAGCTGCCGATGGCGCGGCATCCGTCGCTGGTCCGGCTATCAACGACCCGATCAACCCCCTCGGTCCACCGCACAGGCGTCGCACGGCATCGATAGCGAGCAACCAGACCGGGAAGCTGGCTACGCTGGAGTATAGTTTCCACTCCTGCAGGCCCATTTTTCGATAGATGCGCCGCAGGACGCGGTCCTGTCGGTCTTTTATTTCGGACATTTGTTTCCTACGCGCCACACCCTCACGCTCGACGTCTCGCTGCAAGCGTGCGTTCCATGCTTGCGCTAAGGGCCCGAGCTCGGTACGGCGCTGGAGAATCCGCTGCGTGTATATTTGGAAGGGAAGTCGGAAGACGCTACCCACGGTGAATGCTACTAGGGGTATGGTGAGGAACCATGGGAGCCCGGTCACGCTGTGCAGGTCGACGATTAGGTTCTGCGTCCCTTCTATTGCGCTGCTTAAGTTCGTTTGCCAGTGATAGGAGCGACGGGTGTGTCGGGTGTAGGTGTCGGCGTCGGTGAAAGGGGATGAAGATATTGAGGGGCGGGCGGTGATGAGATTGCGGCGGTTTGGGATATAAGATCGTGTGGCTCGTAGGAGCTGGAGACTCCGTATTGAGCTCATTTTGTGGTCAGTTGAGACGCCCGTCTCTCATGAATGAGCTCTGGTGAAAATTGACATGTGGTTATGTCGGATAAGGCTGGGAAATGAAAGCTGTCTCATAGCCCGGTTTGTTTTATGGTGAGATAAAGAATAAACTTGAGTGAAGTTCTACTGGTGGTATTGTAAGCCAATCAAATTGTATGAGTGAGACATTGGTCTGTGCATATTGAAGTACCTGTTCTAGAATGATTGGGACCTCGCTGAGTGTAACTATGATTTCGTGACTATGAGACACGGGTGTCTAGTTGCTCATATTTCTAGAGCCAATCAATGCACGTGGCATGAAAACGCTGTTGGATGAATTGATGAGGCTTGTCGAGGTTCGAGGTCATCTGCCCCAATCAGGTAAGGTAGTAAATGCCCACCATCTGCAGGGATCTTACGGGGTACACATTAGGTAGGTACCTACTTAGGTAGCTGAGGTGTGCCACAAGTACCAACCTGTCGCTCGCTTTAGCGCCTGTCGGTACCTGTAGATGCGAACAGCAATTCCGCCGCAGTGGATCCAAACAGGTAGGTAGCAATACCCGGAATAGTCAAAGGTGTCTTGTTCAGCCCGCATGACGATCAACTAGGTGCTACAAGATACACACAATCACCCTCTTACTTGCTTGCTTCGACCTCTTACCATTCATGCATCTCTCGTTCACGTTCATTTTCTTTCTTTCCTGCCGCTATACCCTTTCCTCGCATCTGTTGTCCCTTCTTAGATTATCAATGGGCAGGTATTACGCCAGCTTCATGATTCTACTCGTATAATTATATCCCACATTCACCACTTCTACTCGCCTTCCCCCCCACCACTGCCACCAACCAACAACCTCGCGCCCGCGTAGAGCCGAATAGATCCCGTGTGGCCTGTTCCGACTTCCCGTTCCTCGAATTGAAGGTGCCAAGCACGCTTCAGTAATGGATCCTTTAACATTGTTGGTCACGGGCGCTGTCATTGGTGTCACTCCCTTCGCCGCCATTGCGCTATGGCACGTCGTGCCCATACTATTCCACGCCTTCATCGGGACCCTGGGTTCTTGCGTTGGCTGGTACCTGCGAAGAAAAACTGATGGGCGTCGTGCCTTGATAATACGGGCAACCGAGGACGGCGAGGCAAGTCTTGTAGACAAAAATAAATCCGACGGTCCGTCAAAGGGCATACCTGATGGCGGGGCGAAGGAGCACGCAGGAGAGAATGGTGAAGAATGGGATGGGATCGTTGGGTTCTTCCACCCTTTCTGCAATGCTGGCGGCGGCGGTGAGCGTGTCTTGTGGGCCGCGGTGCGCGCAACCCAGCAGAGGTGGCCCAGGGCAAAGATTGTTGTCTACACTGGTGATCACGACATTTCCAAGGATAAGATGCTCTCTCGCGTCAAGGTCGGCTCAATCTATAGCCACAACTGCCTGCGAATGTCCACTAACCAGACCCTTTACAGAACACCTTTAGTATCGACATACACTCGCCCACCATCCACTTCCTCTACCTCTCCACCAGACGCTGGGTGCTCGCATCTACATGGCCACACGCAACGTTGCTGGGGCAGTCTCTAGGCTCGCTCATCGTGGGGTGGGACGCTTTCTCTCTTCTCGTCCCTGACATCTTCGTCGATACCGTGGGTTACGCCTTCACCCTCGGCCTGAGCAAGCTGCTGTTCCCCAACGTGCCAACCGCTGCCTACGTGCACTACCCGACTATTTCTACCGACATGCTCGACTCTCTCGACCCTAAAAGTACGGTTGGAAATCAGGGAGTCAACGCGGGAAAGGGAGTCGGTTTAAAAGGTGCCGTCAAGCGATATTACTGGAGATGGTTCGCCTCTATCTATTCACGCATGGGGGCCTCGGTTGACGTCGTCATGACCAATTCGACCTGGACACAAGCCCACATCCAGAGTCTATGGGGCCCTCTCCGCAAACAACAAAGTCGCCAACATCAGATCGCCGTCGTCTATCCCCCGTGCGCGGTCAGTGACATCGAAGGGGCCATCGAACTCTCCGAAAATAGCGAGAAGAGACGTGAAAAGTGTATAGTGTATATTGCTCAGTTCAGACCTGAGAAAAACCATCAACTCATCCTAAATTCGTTTGCCGAGTTCATCAAGTCCGACTCGCCGGCTAGCAAAGAGGCCAAGCTCCTCCTCCTCGGTAGTGTCAGAGACGACAACGACTCGCGCCGCGTCTATCAGCTACGGCTCCTCGTCAACGAGCTTCATATCAAGGACCGCGTCGTCTTTAAGCTCGATGCCCCCTGGTCCGAGGTCCTCGAGTGGTTGGGAAAGGCCTGCATCGGCGTGAACGGCATGTGGAATGAGCACTTCGGCATCGGCGTGGTCGAGTACCAGGCTGCTGGGCTCATATCTGTCGTACATAATAGCGGAGGTCCCAAGCTTGATATCGTGACTGATATCGATGGACACCCGACAGGTGAGCTTTTTTTTTTTTTTTTTTTTTTTTTCGAACTTCGGTCAGATGTGTGCTAATGACAAACGGATAGGATTTCACGCTACGACCACGACGGAGTACGCTGAGGGCTTCGAGAAGGCCTTCTCACTTCCTAACCCGCTTGCCGCCCGGCTAAGAGCGCGGAAGTCGGCCCAGAGATTCACAGAGGAAGAATTCGCGAGACGGTGGCTGGTCGAGCTGCAGAAGCTTGTCGGGGCGAAATTGTGAAATTTGATTTAGGGTCGTGGAACCGTCTAGATGATGGGTGGCTAATTGATTGCATGGTGGTGGGCGATACCCCTGAAAATTTTATTTCATGCATGGGAATAGGGGTTTGGAGTCTAGCTTTGCCTTGCTTTGCGTTGATCTTTAGTAGTGGAGGGATGGGAGGAATTAAAGATGAAGATGAGATGGAAGAATGAAGAAGGATGGGGTTTGTCTAAACTAGATCTGTGCGTTCTAGAATAGGGCGAGTGCGAAGGTACTCAGGACATGTAATAATAAGGGAGTCTCGTGTCACAGAGAAGATGTGATACTAATGGTAGTATGGTTTTGAATACGTTTCTCTCTCCTAATTTACGTTGGTCGACAGTGGGAGTGGGTAGAAGACTATACGTGAGAGGGGGCGATATGTATCCCCACTCGTGGTTATACAGCTTTAAATATGCAGCTTATCTATTTATGCTGCATACAAATATACACCCCAATCCACTCTACAACGTTAACCCCCCACTAGCAACCTGTCTATTCTCCGAAGCAGCCTCGAACCGGCCGTCAGCTAGCACCCGAACCCCCTGCACGGCACTCGCCGCCAGCGGCACCCACGTGATGTTGTGTCCCTTATCCGCCAGACTCTCTGCCACGGCAGCATCGAACCCGGCTTCGAGAACTGCCGTGTTGGGGATCAGTTGGTCGTGCACGCGCATCGCGCCCACGGCGGACCCCATGCTCTCGGCGAATTCGAGCACCCGCCACGCTACTTGCGTCGTCGCGCTGATGATGCGTGAGCCGCCTGCTGCGCCTACGGCGGCGAATAAACGCGCCGTGTTGTTGTGAGAGTCGGGTAGGGTGATGATCAACGGCGTGATGGACGACAGGGGCCTCTTCCCGGCCCGTATGAAATTCGCCGGACTGGGTAGGAACCCAAACTCGTTCCGCGCACCGGGGATTGAGAAGTCGTTCATCTCGTTGTTGAGAATGACGCCCGTTGAAGGGACCATGAGGAGGTTTCCGAAGAGAAGGTTTACTGTCGTCGTGCTGGAGACCGCCATCCCATTACTGTCAGCTGTTGTGATGTGCGAGGTGCCGTGTCCTGGTGCTGTGTACGTCATATCCTTTCCCCCCGAGCCGTAGTTCTCTACTGGCTGCGTGCTGTTGTCTAATATGTGCGAGCGCGTCGTAGCCGCTTGGCGCGCCGAGAGCATGCGGTCTTCCCAAGAGGATATGTCCACGAACGCGGGGTCCCCGAGTTCTTGACGCGCTCCGTACGCGAACCGCATTGCCTCGTCGAAGCGGTGAATTGTGAGGTTCACGTCGGCAGTGTCGGCTGAGGAGTACCCTTCCATTGTCTTCAGCGCGCTCAGGCTTACGGCCCCGCTTGTTGGTGACCCGGTCGAGTAAATGTTGAAGCCTCGGTAGGTGATGTTCAGCACTTCTCGCGTGATGGCCTTGTATTCTGTCAGGTCGGAGAGCGTCATTGTGCCGTTGTACTTTTGGATCGTCTCTATTGTCGCTTCGGCTTTGCGGCTGTTAGCTTGGGCGAAGTTTGTTGAGTAGTTGTTAAAGGGGTAGCGAACCTATTTCTCCTGTGTAGAACACGTCGGCGCCGTGCTCAGCGACCTTTTGTAGTGTCCTGTGTTCTTGTTAACTACCTGCCGCCTCTCCCTTGTCATTGTATTTAATGATTCTTACTCTGCGTAGCGTGTCCTATACATAGTCTCGCCTAAAGTCAGGAGGGTACCTGTGCCCAAGTCAGCTAATAACCCCTGTGAAGTGAAGACATAAAAGAATCGCACCATTAGGAGCGAAATCTTGAGCCCACGACGGGTCTTCTAGCAAGAAATTCCAACCCGAATCTTTAATGCCGGCTTCCATATACCGTATGGTATCCTTCGTTACAGTAAAGCCATCCCGAGCTACGAGAGCAGCAGGTTCAACGACAGTGTGCCAAGGTAGAGCGCCGAATTTCCGGTGCGCAAACTCCAGTCCCCGCAACTCGCCCGGCACGCCAGCCGCCAGACCCCCAAACACACTCCCCTTCACGTTGTCTCGGTACATGTCTTCGAAGGCGGCTGCGGGGGCCGACTCCCGGTAGTCGACCACGGTGTACTCCCCACTCTCATCCCTGATCAGAGCGAAGCCTCCGCCGCCCAAGCCCGAGTGGTACATGCCAATCACACCGACGCACAGCTGGGTTCCTATGAAGGCGTCTACTGCATTTCCCTAGGTAGGAAGTTATTATCAGGACTTTGATATAATCCATGGCTGGTCTGGAAGTTGTTGTGACGGTATGCTACATAGAATTTCGAAGGCTACTTACTCCGAGCGCTAATAGGTTGATGCCGATTTGGCTGCAGACCTTGCTTTCGCAGGCAACGGCACCCCGGCGGCCGGATGCGGACGGGGCGGTTTCAAGCACGGTCTGTCCAGCATTTTCCCATTCGCGCCGAGGGAGTGCATTACAGGACGATGCTGCTAACAGCAGCAGCAATAAGCTCTGCGGTAGATCGGATAACGCTCCTATTAATGCTTGTTAGGATCGGTTATCAAAGGATGATTGATTGAAACATATACTCATTTTTGTGAGACTACCCGTGGGTAGATTATTACGAATTAGGTAGGCAACGATGGCGCTCAAAAAGAAAATAAATCTCAGACAACAAGTGACCGCCCTTTCAAACGCTAATCAGGAACTCCGGAATCATGGGACCTGGGTCGCGAGTAAGACTTATTAATGATAAAGATAGTGAGGGTAGAGGTACCTAGTTGAATACTTACACGTAGAATTATTGAAGGGTCAGCTTAATACTTGCCCCATATTCTACTCAATCAAGCCTTAGCCTAGAAATTTAGCGAGATACTTCTGATCGGGTGGGTAACTAGTTAATTTACTTGTACTTTACTAGTTAACACCCTGAAGGTTGTACACGTGAGCATGATAAGCAATTGCCGGATGTGCTACTCTTAGAAGTCCCAATGTGGAGTTGCCGACCGACCTGCCGCCCGAGCTGTACAATCGGAGGCTAAAATGACCGATAGCCGCTGCAGTTGATAGCCGGGGTTCAGCTAGGCCGGGATAGACCCTGCGATTCAGAGGTACTGTAACCAGCCGCTGGATCAACTTTGCCTGAAGGGGCGACCTTGGCTAAGAGTAGTGATAACGAGATATGATAAGCGCAATATGGCAATTGATCATGCCATTTAGGTAGGCATTTGCAGATTGTGTTCAGAATATGTATGCAATATCGGAGAGTCATGTTGATACTGTGGCGCGATAATACGAGACCCCCCAACCGCACAACGTATATTATACACCATCACACGTGTTGTTCAAAAGTGTTGATGAACTTTCACCTCAATTGAGTTGGCCGATCAAAGCGTACTCTTAGAAGCCGAGTGGTTATCAACAAGCACAACGACAAGCTCTAGAGTAATGTGGGTTGTGAACTAAACTTTTTTAGAGGTCGATTATAAGAGACAAAGACACTGCACTGTGGTTGCCCCGGTCAAATTGAAGTTGGGGTCCTCGATGTCACACGGAATAACCCAAGGTAGTGAAGATGCGTATATCCGATGCCAGGGGTTATCATATTATTCATCTGCAGCGCGGCGGTCTACATATTCACCTACCCGTTAATCCCCTGATCACGAGAACGGGCACGATAATGGGAGATATTAATAGATGGACGAAAGCGTAGCTTTCGTGTATATATAGACCTAGATGCCGCCAGACTGAAGGGAGAAGCCTGCTCAGTATGGTTCCCTTGCGGCCGTAGATGACTATATGCGAATAGAACACCAAGTTCCGAGCCTCATCCTCGTTACACTCGAAGGCACCGAAAAATTATGAAACAACCTGTATTACGGAGAAGATATCCTTAGAGTCTGATATGTTCTACGTTGATTGGAGACAGCAGGGTGACTTTTTAAGACAAATTCTTTTTTAGGGTAATCTAACTGGGAGAGCAGTAATAAAAACTATGACTTGTTTAATGCTGTAACAATTAACTCTGCCAATCTGATGTTAATTGTTTCATTTTTTAACAAATGTGTAAAGTAAGTGCATAACAAGCGATCGTCTTCGTCTGTGTACTTCATGCGTGGCAAGTGTAGGAAATATGGGACAATAGTGATAACTTTACTACAAAAGTTACTATGAGAATTCAAAACAACAAGTAAACTCTTAATCTCTTTGTCACGAAGAAGGGAATTGATCTACAATAAACATGTGAATCTATATTGTTTCTCCTATGCTTTTGTTCCAGCCTAAGAAGTTTTTTTCCCCTTGAGGATTTGTTATTGTTTAGAGATGCATTGTGATGATGCCTGCTGAGAGCTCAGCATGTTTCTTAGACCGAATCTCTATTATCATAAGAAGGCTGGTCTGGAGAATATATAATCTCTCAACAATAAGACACTTTACCGAACTTTAAATTTTCATCGTCGAACCAACAAATTGATTTTCGAAAAAGAGCTTCCTCGACGTTCAATAACGAAAACATGGCTTTTGAAGAGGGATCCCGTGAGTGGTTTCTGTCACTTAAACTAGATGGTCCAGAGCGGAATAATGTTATAGCCAATGAGGCAGATTCGGTCTTGGAGGCCGAAATCCTCAACAGTATGGACGAGTTTGAGGATGACATAATGGATAGTTGGATGCCCGAATTTGGAGTGGATTCTCATTTACCTTGGGAAGAAAAATCCAATTGGCTAAATATTGGGCATAGACGTAGATGGGGTGGTGAGTTCGACATGAACGAAGAACCATTCCTGAAAAGCTTCGCAGCTCACCAATCAAAATGGGTAAGGGACGACGATCTTGCCGAGCTGATACGCGTTCTCAGACGGCACAAGAAACGCCTGAGTAACATCAATAAGATCGTCTGCTTTGGTCTCGGCTCCCCTCAAGCCGGCTATAATAGCTCCTTTGGTGCGCAACACCGTGCGAAGGCGGAGGCGTGGCGGTCTAGTTGCCAATACGCAACAGCCCTCGAGCTCGCCAAGCTGTTCAAAGAGTTCAATGGCGGCAAAGAGGTCCAGGTCTTCGCGCAAGACCCGAAGCTCACACTAATGGAGATTAACGCATTTCCCAAATTAGGCATCACTATCGTTAATCCTCACTTACACGAGGGCTTTGGTCTAATAGACCCTAGTACTTTTGTATTCTCGATTTGTATCGGCTTCGAGGCAAAATTAGAACATATCATCATGGCTACCAGCCAGCCAGCAGGCATGGTGTTCAACCCGGACTTGCGGCGCAAGAGATTAAGCGAAGCTATGCGGGCGGTGCGCAAAGAGTACACCTCCGTGACTTGCAATGCGTTTAAGGGCCAAGATGTTTACCACGAGGGAGCAAGAATCGAAGCGCCTCTGGGCCCAAAGGCTAAACTTTTCATTCTCAAGGGGACCCGAGGGACGAAAACAGCAGGAAAGCGAAAATTAGCGGAAACCGAGACTGACACACAAGAAGGACGGTCTAAAAAGCAGCAAAGGGATGTTCAAGGCAATCAAGGAAATCTTGGCTTTGCAAAGAAGTAGATAAGCTAAAATAGTTTGGTGGTTTTTGGACTGCCCCCAAAGAAGACCATATAAGTCAGACGCTAAGAGCGCAGGAGACTAGTAGGAGCCTATGTAGTGGATACAAAGGCTGGAATCTTCCCAGTTTCTTAGAATAGGCTCAGGAATCAATGTTATTGAACCCTGTCCCCTACCTCCTACCTAGCGGCGACCTACTAGTGGCTCAATTCCACTCTAGATACAATATATCCCCTAACAATATAGCGGTAGTGCCAATCAGTCATCTGAACATTTCGTTCTTTGAAGTTTACGTTATTAATTAACCAGCAGTTGTTATCTATTTTTACTTCCCACGGTCACAGAAGCCAATATAAACCCTAACGTGCATGCATGTATCATATGATGTTTTATATACAAGTTAGTATGGCCTCTGGGACTGGGGGTTTTAGAATCCGAAAATCGACCTACAAGACTGGGTCTCTCCCACGTGGTTCTTGGCCTTCGGATCCGGACCGAACCTATCAAAGATCAATGGCGTTGTCGCAGCTCCTAGCTAATATCTAAACTTGCAAAAACATAAATTTACAAAGCAGGTATAGAACTAGTATCTGACCGTCAATTTATTCCATCTACGACATCTATTTTCCACCTAGTACATTGCCTACTCTCCTACCCCCCTATTTAATATACCCTGCTAAGTAGTATGAAGTCTGCTTATCCCTGCCTACCCCGGTCTACCCTATCCAGTTAGTCTTATTTAAAAGTCAAGTTGCTAAAATATAGTAGGTCCAACTGGCCACCCTAAGTAATAGGGGCTACCCTATAAGGGTAGATTTCTAGTCACCTATAGGGTAAATAGCCACATATATGTATAGCATGCTATAGGTAGCTTATATAGCTACTAGGCTAAGTAGTATATGTTATTATAAACGTAGTATAGCAAGGTTTATAAACTGTTACTAGTATAGCAAGCTATTTTTATAAATATTTTATACTGCTAAATAAAAGTATATTAAATTAAAATATCTAAATAAAAAGTACTTTAATATAAAATAAGCTTTATAAAGTAAGGACTTTAATAGAAATATATTAAATTTATTAAAATAAATATATATAAAACTTATAGCTTTATAGCTAATTTATTATATATATTATAAATAATATATATAAAGCTTATAAAACTTTAAAAGTTTATTATATTTTTTAT
>JADKYC010000171.1:0-61358 GCA_019843955.1 Xylaria sp. 218_066
CATCTACCCGTTGAATTCCTGATCACGAAAACAGGCACGATAATGGGAGATATTAATAGATGGACGAAAGCGTAGCTTTCGTGTATATATAGACCTAGTTGCCGCCAGAGCTGAAGGGATGAAACCTGTTCAGTATGGTTCCCTTGCGGCCATAGATGATTATATGCGAATAGAATACCAGTTCCGAGCCTCATCCTCGTTACATCTCTCTACCCTCTGACGATCTTAAGAGATATGATCATGCCAATTTGTCTTGTTAATGAATCTGATTGTGATAGAAGGGGTTGGCTATCGACGCCGAGGATAGTTTTCTCAGGGGGCCTTGTCCGTCCAGCGTGGAAAAAGATGGCATGTTCTTCCTGCCTAAGACAGAGGCGCTACTAGTCTGCTAAACGAGCGCGTCCCAACTTGAGGGGTTGTCTTAAAGATAAGAGAAGGTTATAGCATGTAGAAGAGACAGCTGACAGTCCCAAATGTCTCGTCCTTCACAACTTAATATTACCATCTATGTGCAACTTTCAACCCTAGCCAACCGCGACATATTTCCCGTACGTCTCGACGGAGGTATTGATCTTCAGCCATCGCACCATGGTTTCTAATAAAAAAAGATTATACATTGCGCTATACCCTAGCGGGGTCGTTGCCAATCAAGAAAGAAGGTGACTAAAACTCGGTGCCCTCTCTTCTAACTCAAGCTCATCAATTTTTTTGCAGGTACCACTGGGCATTTCTCCTGGGACCCAAGATTGAAGACGAAGCAAAGACTCCCGGTACGCGGTACCATGTTAAAAACCATCCAGTGCATGGTTGGGCGTACGAAGAGGTCACGGTAAACAATGTGAAAAACACGGTTAGCCTCCTCGTCCGTGTTATGATCGCCAAGGTCGAGGATGAACAGCGTCTAATCGAGATACTGCGCACTACACCGGTCGTCCAGGGCGATCCGAACTGGCGTTGTCGCACATGGGTCGCCGACGCCCTGTCAAGGATTGCGAGGGATGGCAAGTCCGTTGGTACCGCGCGGCTGGACTGGAACGAGATAGAAGCTGTGGCTCGTAGTTATGTAGCAGAGAAATCTGCCATCGGAAGATATAATGACGTACGCACCCTTACTGAACTGCCGAGACCGACCTGGGATATGATTGAAGGAAGAGAGATTATACCTTGACACCAGGACTAGCTAGCTAGCTTCGAGAAATAAGCCTGACCTAAGAAGATAAAAGGACTACTATAATACAAACAGGCCTAGAATTAGAATTTCCCCCACCACTTTTCGCGAATGATTTTCATCCTCAACCCTTCGGGATTACTATAATACAAACAGACCTAGAATTAGATTTCTCCCCACCACTTTTGGCGAGTGATTTCCATCTTCAACTCTTCGGGATACGTGTCGAGAAACCTGGCGATTGATATTTGCCAAGCTCTCCGGTCGATATTTACATACCATGCCGAAGTATACTCCCAGTAACTAGGATACCATCCTGCGGATTCCCAGTCAATGATAGCCACAACTCGACTACCACGAAGAAGGATATTATAGGGGTTTAAATCTCCATGCGTGAAGACGGGAGGAGGCCACGGCCCATCCTGCTTCGCCACCATTTCTTTAATGTCTTCCCAGTCTTGATCGTTCTTACGGTCCGGATGCTCTTCCGGCCGAAGACCCTCGCGAAGCCAAAGGTGAAAGTCCTGCACCGTCTTGAACGGCCCGAATCCGGGCCAAGATCTGGGAATCCGACAGTCGCGCAAGGATCCAGCCACGCAACTCTCAATTCTCGTGTCGGAAGGCGGTGGCAGGGCTCTAAGCTCCCGGAACATATCCCGAAGCTGCCGAAGGACGTGTTCTCGTTCCGTGTCCGATAAGGAGTTCCAGACCTCTGCTAAGGGTCGTCCCTGGACGCGTTCCATCGTGATGAAGGCCCGGTTCCGGTACACAAACGAGCAGTAGACACGAGGTACGGGGATAGAGGTGTTAGCAGCGACAAAAGCCATGGTGGCGGCTTCCGCCAGATGGACGAAAGGGCTGGTCTTGACAATGAGATGCTTAGAGATAGCCATACAGGGCCCATTGTATGAGCGGAACCGGGCAATGGTCTGAAGGGCGAAGAGGGTCAAGCAACGACGAAATAGAGTGTTGTTAATAGCCAGATGAGTAGTGCCCTCGTGTTGGACGACAGTGTTATCCGGTTTTATGTGTAAACCGGGCATGGTGGGGAAAGTCGACGCCGAGACCAGCGTGAGCTGCCAGGTGTAATAGGGTCTGTTGTAATACCCGGTGATGAAACAGATGATCTAGAGAAGTATGGTGAGGCTCAATTGCAGTAGGTACCTAGGTATGTGGCTACGCTGGAGGCGCGACATGCATATATTAGCTTATATTCGTATACCAGATATCACTCTACGAAGGTATACTGTATCAATAGGTAAGGCGAGGTAGCGATAGCAAATTGTGTCCTTTGCGATAGTACCAAGACCGACTTCCTAAGAAGTTGTTCGCAAACAATAAGAACAGTTCACTAACTCAGTAATTGTGCTCCCCGTTTCTTACGGTGGGAATAATGCAAATGAACTTCTATTGGGTACCCTAGCCTTACGCTATAACCAACTTTGTTATAGCGGTAGATTAATTAAAAAATATTATGACCGCTATAAGCTGTATGGCCGGAGGTTTTCTGCTTACGAAGTAAGGTAAAGAAAAGCTAACGTTGATGTTGTATCTAATCTATAAGGGGTTGTAGAGGATAAGATCTCGCAGTCGTTGAAGCGGCACTATCCGAGCTAGAGGGCACTAGTTTGTCGTCTTTGTCATTGTCTTGCCTAGCACGAGAAGTGGAGGCAGATCTCGAAACGCTGGACAATTGGACCTAAATGGGTGTCCTTCAACTCTGGAGGCTATATCAGTATCGTATATTTGCATCATTTGCACTGCCTTCATCAGGTAGGTCAGATGTAGGAGAGGATGTATGACTTACTTTTCGTTACCTTTCAGGACATTTTGCAGCTTGGTACAAAGCTGGGTAGAACTCGAGGTCAGATAGTGGTTATAATTCAACACTTCGGATTAATTCTCGGCTACCGCTTCCGAGTGGGTCTACAACACACTCGGAAGCGATCATAGTTTTAGATAGGATAAAGGTGGCGCTGGGGAGTTACCAGCTAATACCGGGAGTTGTGGCATATTCTCAGTAGTTATCGCACGAGGACAAGCTTTTGTTTGTGCGGAAAATAGCTCTCGCATTACAGGCTTGTTGGCATATTCCGCTCCCGGAGCCACGTTGGATTGGCGAACTTATTGCTGATGTTGTGACCGGATTAGGTCATCGGTCGGCGCTACTTAATACGTCAGAGAATAAAAAGAAGGGAATGCGGGGCGAGCGGGGTAGGTAGCTTGGTAGATTCATTTTTGGGGTAGCTACTGTATAATAAAGTGTATTGCACCGCCTTCAGCTATACATAGATAAGAGATGTCTACCAGGTAGGTACCGACATGCAATCAGGAGCAATGGTATATGTATGAACTACAAGGACCTGATAGGGCCAGCGTTGGGCTGATGGTGGTAGTATTCTTGTTGTCCAATAGCTATACCTAGGTACTAACTTGCCCCGGAGGTTCAGTCCGGTTGCGACGTCCTCCCCTTGGATCCAGAGGCAGCTACGGCACGCCTACCTATAACCTACCTCCCTCCCTACCTCCCTACCTCCTAGGATGTAGGTGGTATTGCTGGGTCTAGGTACACAACCTGGAAGGTAGGCACGGGCAAGGTTTAGCCTATGCCCGCCTATGCCTAATGTCTTATGCCTACCTAACAAGTCGGGTTATCCAAGGAAGGTAGGTAACCAGTGTAGGATATTATCAAGGGAAGGAAGGCACTGAGGAGGTTCTGCAAGACCGTACCTTCCACTGGCATTAGATACCATCGTTGGCCTGAACGCCATATTGCCACGACCTCGCCAACATCCTCACAGCTAACCAACCAATCAATCTAATGCGGCTTGTCTCTCGTGCCACTCCAGGCAGTTGTGACAAGATCAACTACAGCCACAGCTACAGCTACAACTACAACTACAACTACAGAGACAGGGTCAGAGACAGAGACAGGAACAAGAACAGGAACGACAATCGAACCCGTCATGGCACTGCATGCTCTGGACATTGGCCCATGCCATTGTAGAACGGCCCGCCAGAGGGTGAGCGAGACACATGCCAACATGAGCATAGATAATGTGATGGATATTAACGCGGCATCTGCTAGTATCACATCGAGTCTTCCGTCCCCATACCATGGGATGCTCACTGGAACACCCCAACGCCTTTCCAAGCCCCCGACCTAGACTCCTACTCTTCCTCCGACCTGAGCATGAGCGAAGACCCGGATGACGACCCGGATGGAGACTCGGATGAAGGCTCGGAGGAAGACTCGGATGAAGACTCGGGTGAGAACTTATTGATCAATCTTCCTTTCCATGGCCATGGAGAAGATGAAGACGAAGACCAGGAAGTAGACGATGGACAAGGTCAGGACAGCCAAAGCGATCCAGAAGACGAATTTACTCAGCTCTTACTTCATCCCTATGGTTTCGGTCTTGGCCCAACATTCCTTCAAGATCTAGGTAATATTCAAACCCCTCTTAATATTCAGTGGGTTTCTGAAGTTGATTTTGGGTGTTATAGTAGCTGTCGCCCAGGAGTTAGACGGTTCGCCATCCCAGCCCGAAATCGTTGAACAACTTCTGCCCGAACAAAATGCCCCGATGGCGCCTCCGGGTCCGGGAGACTTGGATCCTGGAGACGGCAGCGTCGAAGATGAACACCCAGTTCCCGAGATCTCCTCTTATCGACTTAACCTGACCGCCCTATCTCAACATTACAACATATATGCCGCTGCTTACGCAGAGGTAATACATATCTGCCGTGTCCAGAGTTGTGTTGATCATGCTCTTCCTGCACGTCCTGGTAAGCCCACCCGCCGCCTTATCTCGCAACACTTCTAGTATACATGACCAGGGTCACATGACCACTCTTTAACGTAGTGTCCGGCAACAAGGATCATGGGGGTTATTGACCTTGGTTTTTCCTTCTCAGATTTAGTCTTAAGGCCCCCAAAAAGCAAAGAAGCTGCGAGGGTAGGCGGTTATCTCGACCCCCTCCAACCCCATCGAATGAACCACCTGATCATGGGTGACTTGGGCGATAAAGAGATTCTCCTAATTGCCTGCGACGACGGCGACGTGCTTGCCTATTACACTTCCCAGATCGAGACGGCACTCTTGCATCTCAAGTCTGGCGATCCTCCTGACAACCACACCCACGTGATGCCTTTTTTCCACCAGAATGTTGGGATATCGGCCTGGGGACTTGCGGTCCATAAAAAATCGCGACTAATCGCGGTTGGCAACAATCATCATGAAGTACATGTGTTTGCGATGGCATTAACAGACCCGGAGTATACATCCCCGGTAATTAGAGGACAACCGAGGCGAGGATTATTCCTGTCGATACGAAAGAACTCCGAGGGGCAGTTATTGGGCACGTCGGAACCATTTGGACAGTTGAAGTTTATTGGCAATGCTGACGACGGACTGTTCCGTCAACGCCAAGATGCCTATCGCTTCATTCTCGAAACCGGTAGACACGGAAGTAACATCCCAAACGTAGCCTTCGGTAGCAACTCTGATGGCGACGCCGTAGATGTTCTCGCTGTTGATATTGCAGGGCAACTTTGGGTTCTGAATATCTGGTCAATGCGCGGCGTCCGCCACTGGTTTGTCGAGGGCTTACACGCAATACACTATAAATCAAAATTCTACCGGAATTCCCGTCGTAGGATCCGAATTCAGTAAGTCCAGTAATCTCGTACCTTTGGCTTATCTCTATATGTTAGACATACTGACCCGGAATAAACAGGCCACCCAGAGGTTGGGGTGTTCTTGTATTGCCCGAGAGCAGCTTTCTACCAACGGATACTTTCCAACAGTCTCTTGGTCTGAACCCATCAGAAGCAGTGTACGTTAATAAACTTGAGTATGGTTACTATATCGGAACTGGGAAAGCTATCAGGCATATAAAAGACAACTCGACTCGCCATCCATGGCTAAGAGAAGATAAATGTTACCGGTTCGATACACTACCAGAGTGGCACAACTCTGACCTGCTCTCCGAATGGTACGATCCCGGGGAAGACTGCAAGGAAGAGTGGGCTGCGTTCCAGGATGAAGCCGCCGACAATTCCTTGGAACAACCTCTTCTTGACCTGCCCGAAAGAGAGACAGATATGCCTCGGCCTCTCGTAACTGATGGCAGCAGTGGTGAGTAATTTTCAAGGTTTTGCTAATCTCATGTCTTGAGAAGTATCATATCGCAGCCTGGACCTTCGTAATGACACTAATCTTTGATGCGACAGTGATGAGAACTTACGAAATGGACATTGAACTTATGGGCGGCGAACTGGACAACACCGGCATCATGTTTACGAAAGCCATCTACCAAACTAAACCTCCTCGGGCCACATTCCCAGGTGTTCACTTTCCGATCGAGCGCCTCGCCAACCTCCTACATGTGCCAGAGCTGTCCCTGGTCGTGGCGGGATCGTTATGTGGTCGGGCGGTGTTAATCACATTGACACGGCCTACAAACCCACACTATTCGTTCAAGCGCGGTTTCAGAATTGAGGCCATCCTGCCAAAGCGCACAGACGAGGATTACCATCGGCGGCCCATTTGTCCCCTCCTCGGCGTCGCTATCGGACCCGTCCCATCAGCTGGCCGAGAGGGTCGCCTTCTCGGTGAGCGTCGTTACCGCATCATGCTCCATTATTACGATCACAGGGTCTTAAGCTACGAGGTGTACCGAAACATGATGACGAGCGAGCTCTGGGTTATTTAGTTCCTTTGCTCTGCAAACCGCTCCCTTTATCTTTGTGATTCGTATTTCACGTAGGACGTCGCATCTTTAATGAGTTGAGTATCGCAAGGTTATTGCAACTAAGAATGTGAAGGTATAAGTGTGAGAAAACGGCAGAGGAAGACTGGAAAGATGGAAATGGAAGAAGATTTTTTTTTAGGGGGGGAGGAGGGGGGACAGAGGCAAAACGCTGGCGATTCTACGTCTCGCTAACTTTCTAAGTCTTGTTTTACGGCACGACACCTTTTTATGATACCCCTTAGCTGGTGGTTGGGTTGTTTGATTGAGTATCCACTCTAAAAATAACAACCTCCAACATTCATTGCACATCTTGCAGCTACATAGTTGTTTATCGACGTCTTTTAATACTATCTTTATACCGAGAATAACCCAATACTGTACGCCCAGAACGGGCTCTTGCCGGGGAACGACGGCCGTACGATCACAGTAGACTAGAAAATTATGCGTCTAGAACGAATGGATGAATGAATAGTGGTTTGGGCTTATCGTTAACAAACACATTGCTTGAGCGCGTATCGAGGTAAATTGTTGCCACTGCACGCTGTGTCCCGGGCCCGAAACCTACGCACCTTGAACTCATTGCATGTGTATATCTCTCTCCCCTCAAGAAAGCAAGCGAGCAACGAACAAACGAACAAACAAACAAACCAAATAACCCACCACTTGAGTGTTCGTATGCGTCGGTCGTATAAATAGCCTAGTCTAAGTCTACACACGTTCGCGATCCTCCGGCGCCTCTACCTTGGGCGTCGGATCCGGCTGCATGCCGGGCTCTTGTCCGGACGCGTGCACCCCCGTGCTACTCCCCATCTCCCCCGAGGCTTCTTTCGCGACGGCGTCCTTCACGTCGTTCGACACTGCGGGCGGGTCCGTGTCGCCACCGCGCGGGGCGTCGGCTGCGTCGACTGGTTATTGTTAGTCGAGTAGTTGGCTGGGGGAGAGGAGATGGCGAGGGCGATGGTGAACGGGTTGGTATATGAAAATTTGCGATATCGGGAGATTAAGAGAGAGAGAGAGAGCGGGGAAGATGGAGGAAAGATAGACTGGGTGGCTTTTGTTGCATACTGATATTCCCACGTCCGCTGTTGGTGGCCATGTTGCGCGGTTTGGTTGTCGAAGCAGATTTGGTCGGTAGATTCACAAACTGGTCAGGTTTTTACAGGATGTATATACTAGACTACCTCTTCGTCGAATGAATTTGATGCTCTGCGTTGTTCAATGGCGAGCAGTTACAGTGCCTGCGATGGCGTTGAACATCGAGACCAACGAATGACGTAGCTATCGCCAATGAATCGCCAATTAAAACGTACCTAGGTACATACATTATAGGTAGGTTCTGCTCTTTCGGGTAGAGCGCCGCTACTCGGGCGTACATAAGAACAACGCCTTACCTGTTAATATCATACCGATCTCTCCGCAAAGAATAACACCTGCCTTTTCACACACGCGGTATCCTTCTCTTATGCACCCGTGCAAAGTCGACGGACGGACAGTAGAGAGGCAACAATCTCATTATTATAAGGTATAGGTGTAGTTATTGATAGGTAGTAACGCCGTCTACTGTGGATGGACTAAACACCCATCAATCCTCGTCCACTTCTCTCATCCGCCAAACGCTGCAAATGGTATCAAAAAACCCTGGTAATAACCAAGGTATTCAGGTAGGTAACAAATTAACTAGCGAGTTGAAGCCGAATTCTCCGAAAACCCAACCGAACAAACAAACCAGGGGAAAAAAAGAAAAGTCCACTCTGCGTCACCGTATCCATGTGCTCGTATCGTAAGTAGGCACATGGGGACCAGAGCCATTACGTGCTATGGCATTGCAGCATACCGCAAGTATCGATTTTTGTAGCCGAGCAAGCCGGATATCTATGGCATTAGAGCTCGTAATCGATCGGCCGGTGAGCTTACTTCAACCCCTAAGGCGGAATGCTCAGACTTTGGCGTTGCCTTCGGCACCTCCGGCTGTTGCTTCATCTTTGGATTCCGCCGCTGTCTCGCCCGACTCGACGCCAGTCGTCACTTCAGGGGCTGACTCCTTGGGAGGCACAATCTCCTCGACAGCGGCTCCCTCGGATACTGCCACCGTGGGACCGGTTGCAACTCCGGTCGTGACCTGGGGAACCGATTCGGCCTCCTGTTTTGCGCCAGAGTCGGCGGGCGGCGCGGATGAAACTTTGGCGCCCGGCTTTCCCCTCTCCTTGGCGATCCAGCCCAGAAACATGGGAACATCCTTCCAGACGATGCCGACGAGGGCTTTATCTTGGATCCACAAGGGCAGGACACCAGTGGCGTCGCTGGCAGTTCCGAGCAGCCACTCGACCCTGCCGTCGTCGAGCTTGCGTATGCGCTCAACACTCACGTAGTATGCAATCTGGGCGCCCTTCTCCTTGGAGAGATTGGCCTTGTCGCTGGTCGCGAAGTCGGGCACGGGGATACTGACAATGACGAACTCCTGCGCGCCGGTTCCCTCTTTCACCGCGCACGACAGCTGGAGCACGGGGAATGTGCGGTCCTTGAGGATCGGTCGGCCGATCTTGTGGCGCATCTCCTCGACGACGAGCTGGAACCTGTCCCACGACTGGCCGGCCTCCTCCAGCTCGATGCCAGTGCAGTCCCACCGCTGGGCCTCGTTTGCGCCGATGACGTTGGGCGTGAAGGCCATCTCGGTCTTGCCGTGTTCCAGGCGGAAAGAGTGGTCGAATTCGTCCCAGGACGCCGTGCCCTTCTTTGCTGCATCTTCGTGCACGCTGAGGCGGACTGCCCATGTCTCCTCGTCGACCTTGCTCTTGATCCCGTGTTTCGACGCGATGGCTTGCAATTCCTTGGCCGAGATGACGCGTTCCAGGACCTCGACCTTGGCGGCCGAGTCTGGGCTGGTCTTGCCACCCTTCGATTTCCAGAGCTTGGCGTCCGAGTTAGAGGTCTTGGGTGCGGCACCGTCGATGAAGGGAAGGGCTTCCTTGAGAATCGAAGCGAAGAATGGTTTCAATTCGTCTACTCCAGCCGTTGCAGAGGGCAGCTGCTTCACAGGCAGACCCCAACGACGCACGAGCGGGCCCAATTCGTTTCCCGTCGACATTGTAGCTCGTGTCTAGGGGTGATAATCTATGGGGGAGGGATCGAACGTATGCAGTCTGTGGGAGACTGGCGGATCGCGTGATGTAACGGTATATCAGAGCTTCGTTCGTAGGAAAGGCTCAATGGTATATTGGAAAGGAACTGCTGAATGTGCCGGGAATTGCTTCAATCTGCGGTTCCGTTGTAACTGCACTTGTCTAGGTGTGCTTTGGCTTTAGGTGATGATACGGAGCTGTTCTAACACATGAGTGCATAGATGTACAGCTTGGTTGTTCAAAAATGTCATTGGCAGGAAAATAGGTATGATATTGGATGGGAGGTAGCCGGAGACAGAGAGCAACATGACTTAGCGTCATCTCAAATAGCAGTACGAGTACGAAGTACGAGGGTGAAACATTATGTACATATTAGACGCAGGAGCTTCCTGCATTAGGTGCTGATCTAAGTCCATTGCAGGTAGGTTGCCGACCAGCCCTTGCTTATTGCAATTGGAAGGAGCATTAGTTTAGGTAGGTACCCGCTACCTACGGCAGTGCAATGACATGCAATTGACCCTATGTACGTACCTAGGTAGGTACATTACGGCTCGGGAATAAGCAAACGCTCTAAGGCTACCTCTTTTGGAATTTTAATAGCTTCACTCATCACAAGTTCCGATTATTGTTCATTCTTATCTATTTATTAAGTAATACTGTATGTCTATGCCATGTTCTCGTAAAATGCCGAGGGAGACGCAGCACCCGCTTCCTCAGGCCACCTGTGGTAATACAGGATTTTTCTTTGTGCCGGATTGGAACCGTACATCATAAATAATCCTTGACCTGTTTGTTCATATCAAGGCCTATTGCTCCCGCTTCTCCCAGTAGATGTTGGCAGGCTCGAGAGGCCGTGAAAACAGTGACGCGTAATCTGTACCGATGACTTTGTCGCTGCCATCAACGTTGCGGAGCTTGAATTGACGAATTATCATGGCCGTGATGGTCTGTAGTTGTACGTTGGCAAACTGTTCACCGATGCAACGGTGACGGCCCGCGCCAAACGGCAGATACGGCGAGTTGGCACCCTTGCTGACCAGTCCGTATCCGTAATCAATCTTCTCTTCGTCTTCTACCGAGCTGACTATCCTAGGCGCAAGAGGCGAGTCCTTGTTCCATCGCGTCGGCTCCCAGAGGTCCGGCTCGGGGAAATAGTCGGGGTCGCTGGCACTCACGCCAGCGGCCGCCAGGAGATTGTGGCTCGTAGGGATGACATATTTGGTTCCGGGTACAGGCATAGGTGATTTGACGGCGCGAAGAATGGAGTGGATAGGAGCGTGTAACCGCAACGTCTCCTTGACAATCGCCTGGTTCAGGGGAAGCTTCGAGAGGTCCTCATATGTCAGTGGTGGCAAGTCGGCGCCGAGATTTTCAACCTGTTCGCGGTAAAGAGCTTCGACAATGTCTGGCCGCGAAGCTAATCGCAGCATGATCCAGGAGCTGGTAGAGGATGAAGAATGTTGTCCAGCCATGAGGAGGGCAATCATCATGTGCGCAATCTCGTGGTCGGGGACCTGGACGCCGTTTTTGTATGTCGAGTTCATCAGGTGCCACATGATATCCTCGGAGTCCGACTTGCCAGCTGCGCGGCGCTCCTTGATCGTGTCCATATAAATTTTGGCAATAGTTCGTTGGGCGTGATCTCGTCGCTTGTTCCACGGAAGCGGTGCCCAGTGAAGCATGAAGTTGACCGGGGTGAAGCCCATGTCGAGGTCGTGATATAGGTCTGCTAGAGACTCGTCGAACTTGTTCCGGATCTCCGAGCCCTGAAGAGAGTGCGAGGCGGTGAAGATTGTGATCTGCGCCATGCTCTTCGAAATATTGACAACGCCAGACTTGCCCTTAAAGTCCGGGCTCCTCTTGAGATAGCTGTTGACTTCGTCGGAGATGATGGGGACGTAGGACTGGAAGGCTTTGGTGGTAAGGGCAATCTTCATGAACTATTTCCGCAGTCTGTTAGTGGCGGACTTGCAAAGACGCCGAGGGAGGTATCCGGTGTACCTTCTTCTGTTCCATGAGCTTGGAGTTGGGGCAGTCATAAACGACATCCTTTCCAAAGACAGGGGTAGTAAGGACGGTGTAGATTTCCTCCGTGTTGACATCCTTGAGCTTGCCGTTCAGGATGAAATCATTACCCGCGGGTCCAACATAGACGGTTGTTTTCTTGCCGAGGAGAACAAAAGTAAAAATATCGCCAAACTAGGACATCCAAGTCAGCAACGAAGCGTTTCCCAGCAGCGTGGAGTTATCGAAGTACCTTCTTGCGGTTTTCCTTGAAGAACCGCGGGGGGTCCATGCCATATGTGATGGTGCTCCCTATGATAGGGAACCAGTGGAAGACGAGGGGCGGCTCGTTAGGGTTCTTGAATAATATCTGCTGCAAAACGTTGAGAACAACGGAGATGGCCAGGAGACCAGCAACCACGATTCCGACTTGTGACACAATCGACAGCTGCGACAGCTGTTGGGACAGAGGTCCCGAGATCTCCTGTAAGAGACCCATTCTGGCAATGGTATTGTCCTCCGACCGTCGCTGTGGGATTGACTTGCCGTGTGAAGGGGGGAGGGCGAGAACTAGGTGGTGCGGACGGGATCGAGCATAGATAATCAAGGAGGACGGAGGATTTTATAAAATTAAATGGCATTGAGATGTACCGTACAGTAAGGACGTTCTTTCTACGTGCCTAGTTGCTCCAGGGCATTGTCCAATGAATGGCGCGATGGCGATAGCGGGATAAGGGGCATTGCGGGGTTGGTGTGAGGGCACTGACCAATCGCATAGCTGTGTTTCCAATCGGAAAGTCGATTCACCACGGAACGTTCCCAACACGATACGAATACGAAACCCGACACAATCATTGATCATTTTCTTCATCCTCTTGATTTTAAGGACGTCCCATTTTATTCCAATGCTTCAGTGCACACTATTCATCGAACTGCATCGTTTAATTTATATTTCATGGAGAAGCAAATCGTCTCATCAGGCCATCATGCTATGACTTTTATCACACTACCTAATCATGATCCCAGTTGTTCTAGCTGAAGCATACCTGGACATGGGCAAAGAACACCCATTTGTTAGTACTCCATATCCTGGAACGAAACACTCTGCCCTCGTGCGATGCAATCCTGGAATGATACGAGTACGTTCGTTGGTGGACATGTGCTTATGCGCAGCAGTGCTTAGTTATTTGCTAAAACAAGCGAATTACCAAGCCCATGATGACAACCATTCTCGACCTCTTATTTCTCAGAAAACGGTGTTAACGTTCTTACATAACATTGTACAAAAGACGGTTTCTGCGACCATTAAATGCCTTTTATTTTAACGGGCCACGCCTTATTTGTATGATATCGTTGTGGCAGGAGGCTGTAGGATCGAACGCTTGAATACTTCCCGTGCTCTTTTATTCAAGGAGGATCTAAAGCAGCCTCGTATATCATTAGTAATTAAACAAATCAGTTTGTTAGGGTATCGTACAATTGTGTATATATATATGGATGCAATGCTATGTTACGGTTGTGAAAATATCCTACAATGCCTTACTAGGCCTTGCGATTCCCTGCTATTTCATGACCCAAACGTCATGGACTTTATCACAAAACTCATCCAGCCAATACACGTAGCCAGGGATCCTATCCATGATCCAGCCAGATCGGACAATATCGCCGTCCTCCCCCGTAGTTGCAGCCTCCTTGACGCACTTCCCGGCGGCATTGGAGTACTCGAGACACTGCGTGTCCGCAGCATGGCCCAGCCGAAGCTCGTCCGAGACGGAACATTTCCCCGGGACGAAGGAGAATTGTATGCATCTGGGCTGCTGCTCGCATGTAGCCTGGCACATCTCAAATGAGTTATGGGCGTTTTGTTCCACGAGCGATAAGTTGTCTATGTCGTTTTGCGAGAGCTTCACGAGTGCCTCGTCGCTATACTCGCGCCCTATAGACATGTTATCCCAGGCCGTGCGCTCGGCGCGGAGCCGGTGGCGTATCAAATTATTGAAAATGTCGCGAAAGCGGAGGGGAGGTCCACCCGTCGGGTTCCTCCGGTACCAGGTCTGCTCGAACTGCCAGAGGTCCGTGATCTCCTCCGCGCTCATGTGGTGGAAGGTCGTGGCGGCATAGCACCAGGCCTGCCTCTCGAGCTTCTCGACAGCCCAGTTGAGCGCCGTCAGGCTGTCGCCTTGGAGATGCGGATATGCCCAGAACATGGAGACCCCGGCGTCGCTTAACGTCTTCCCCAGGATCATATCTCCGGCCCACCCTTTCAGCGTCGCCTGCTCGATCTCGGTTTTCTTGCCGCGCCAGTGCTTCGAGACCTTCTCCAAGGCGGGCCTAGAGAGCACGAAACCGGACCCGCCATGAGCGAACAGAACGCCGCTGGCGTACATATGCTTACCGATATACCATGGCTCGCTTGCGTCAAAACGACTCAGGTACTCGAGCATGTTGGTCCACATCAGGTACGTATCCGGCTCAACGAATACGAACCACTTGGCCTTGGGCCGTTCCTGTAGCGCCCGGCTGACCATTGGCAGAAACTTCCACTTGTCGAGCTTCCAGCCGGGGTTGTCCAGTGCGCCCGATGGCCCACTCCCAAACACGGTCTGATAGTCCAACCCCTCGCGTCCCCTGGTGAGGAGATGATCGTACAACTGGAACTCTGGAGCCGTCCTCTTTATCGTTTCGTTTACCTCGTTGAGCACATCGTGGACTTGATGGCCGTCTACAATCTCGTCCATGTCCGAGTAGATGATGAAATTTGGGACGCATGTGAGGACGGTCTTGAAGTGAACGGGTAACTTTTCTCGGGCTTCGGTTGCTCCTGTTCGAATGACCAGAAAGACATCTTTCACCAATGGCGACTTCGGGCACACGACCCCCTCTTCCTCGCCCCTGTCTGAAATAGCGGCTTGTGTATTGTGCATCGGTGTTGAAGTTGGTCGAAAGTATATAAATACTGTTAATATGATGACAGACACGATTATTGCGGGCCGCAGCCTGCGTAATCTGGATCTCGACGGTCTAAAAGCCATCTTGCTCGCTTCCTCGGTTTCGGTGAACGAGGTGGCAAATGTTATACAAGCTCAGGTGAGAATATAGCCCATGAGCCAGCAGCAGTGATTGAATATGAGTGCCTTATATAATAAGGTATGAGACCATCGAACCAGCGTTTTCTCATTGAGCGACTCGCGTTTCGTGACACCCTCTGGACACCTTAACATCAGCCAGAGAGGCAAAGTCGATGATGCTTTCTCGCCTGTGGCATTGCGGGTTGTTTCCGCAGAGTGCCCTATATTCGGGACGAGGACGATTATGTTAAGGCTCAGCGTCAGCTTCAATGAGAGGTAATTCGAGGAGTTGTGTAATGAATTGTTGGCTACATCCTGCATCACGGCATAAAAGATAGTTCTTTCTAGAGGTGGACCACGGATACTGTATTGGATATAATTGGATAGGGGTCGATCCCACTTGGCATTCCTTCGAAATACTTAGGTAGTGTGACGATCATAGCCAATCACCATCATTACGCTCCAATCTGCTTAGCCGAATAGGGCTAACGGCATCTGGGGTCGGTCCAACCATTCCGATGTGAGCCTCTCCAGGTTCAAGTATATTAAGTAGAGGTACTGTACTCCGTGGTCTTTCCTGCTATCGTATTTTCACTGCAAGTCATCGCTGCCCACTCTGCGCGGGGAATGACGCTCGTTCCCATTCCCGGACGAGGAGCTGTAGAGATTGCGGCATCCTGGTCTGTTTTCTGGTCATTCTTCCGTGCGAGTGCAAAGAAAAAACTTGTCAGACTGGAATAATCTGGACTACTTACTTACATAACCTACCAGGGCATACGTAGAAGGCGTACGTGGATATGCTAGGACTTGCGCAAGCTTCTCGATACGGCGCACTGATGTTTCTGACCATTTGTTTTAGCTCTGCATCGAGTTGTAGGCATATTTACTGGGATACCTTGAAAAATCATCAAATTCCTTTAGTCTGGCTTATGGCGGATTCGGAATTGTGAGTCGTTACTGGGATGTCAGCACTGGAGAGGAGTACGCCCGTAAGTGGCCCGTGATTTCGAAATACGATAAGGAAGCTTGGAGGAAGGAGATCGCTATTATGAGAAAGATCTCAGACGTAGGTGACAGTGCCGTGTTTCCCCATGTCTAACTGCGTACTCACATCTCACCAGAATCATATTGTCCGGCTTCTTTTCGCCAAAGAAACGCCGGAGCCTTGCTTGTATCTGGAATACATGCCGTTCGGAAACCTAGAGGCTCAGCATTCAAGTACCCCCTTCTCACACGGGGAGTGTGTAGCAATCCTCCATCGAGGCACGTCGGCTTTAAAGTACCTCCACGGACAGTGTGGGCCAATTGTGCATCGCGACATTAAACCAGAGAACATACTTATCAAATATCGCGATCCCAACCGCAACCCCGACGGTCTCTGCATTAAGCTGTCAGATTTTGGCCTTGCGAAGGTAGGCGACAGCTTGAAGACAGGATGCGGCTCGGAGACCTACTGCCCTCCCGAGGTATGTCTTAGTCATTTACGGCAGACATATACGAAAGCCGTAGATATATGGTCACTTGGTGTCGTCACCCTACGACTTGCATATGGCCTTCCATATCCTGGTTCCGGGATAGGACTGCGTTAGTGCAATAAGGTTATTGAGGAAGTAAATAGACGGGATTCGAAGGGTCTTGCCAACCTCTTACAGCGCATGTTAGCCATTGGTACAGAGGCGCGGTGCTTAGTTGCTGACTGCTTGTTTCTTTCGAACTGCGACTCCGACACCAGCTTCGTACGCCGCAAGACATGGTGTAGGAGCAACCCATTCCGCTTCTGCAGGGCAGGAAGGGGAAAGGGAAACATTACGCATATTGCCACATGAGGTATGCAATCTGATCAGCTAATATATCTAAAATTACCGTTGCTGAACCAACCATTTATTTGGCAATACCTTTCTCAGGATATCACCGGAGTCCTCAGAGACACTTCAGTCCCTGATCTAGATTAGCCCAGCCCTTCTATAGATGATGAGGGTAGATGAGGAGGTCGTACAGCACTGGACTGACAGTGAGCGGCACATAGCCGCAACTTTGTTAAAGTTCAACCAAACGGCCTCGATTCAGCTTAGGCATATACCCGATCTCTCTACTGCTGCCTGTCCTGCTACTTGCCATCCCAATGCTGCAGATGGCAGCTACTCTGCCGCTGATAATAATCGCCTCAAGTCTTACCACGTTCATCAGGAGGCCGAGCATGCAGAGCCGTCTCACGTAGCAGAAGGGCTACCGACGGGCCCCCGGCCAGATGGATTAGAGGCGCCCCAGTTTGCCTCAGGAAGAGGACCAGGTATGGCTGTCGTACTTTACTACCTCGATCATAGGTGTGCTGATATAACGATTAGTCCCTAGGATAAGGAAATTCTTGAGGCTGCATACCAGCAGAACTGAAGGCCCTGTAAGAATACACGGTTACGCATTGTGCAGCGTGTCTCGATGTATGAGAAGCAAGTCCAGGTAAGAGCCCCTCAGCTATCTCTGCGGCTTTCCACTCCTCAGACCTAGTTTCAAAACCGCCGGCAGGCAGATCGACGGAGAAGGTAAGGTAGATACTATGTTCAGACTCGGAGCTCGTTATCAAGCTATTTTGCGGGTTGCTAGTCGAGTATAGACTTCTAAAGGGTCTGGAAGAATAGGAAATCTACGACTTTAGGTAAGCTATTCGAAATCATAAACTAGAGGCCCCTTCCATCCAGGGGCAAGGAAGCCTTCGTTTTCAAGGACAGACCACAGCCCATACAGACAGGCCACAAAGGCTTCCAGTCAGCGCCTATTGCTAATCCAGCTACCCTTGGTAAACCATACCAATAGATAAACTTAGCTTAAAACAATGTTAACAACTGTAACTATTTTTTTGTAGCTATTTTTAGGACTAAACGTAAATCGGCAGAGGGAGAAAAAAAAACGGGCAACAAGAAAAACTTTGTTTAAAAAAGAAGGCATTAAAGCAGAAATATCTTCTGTGACGATATCATAGGCAATACTTTTCGGTATTTTTCTCTTGCTTGTCGCCGCATTCCTGGTCTTCAACCTTGCTCTTGTTTGCCATTTTGAATTCAGTCACTCTCCTCTCCACGACGCGACAATGTCTAAGGGTCATGCCTGTCTGTAAGTCGACTCCCGCATCCGTGCTGGTGCTGGTGCTCGCTTTGCCGTTAAGAAAATCATCGCCAACGCGTCAATTGGCAATTGCCAACTGACAAGCTCTGAATAACCCTCTTCTCACAGCGCTTACTCCGGAGGTATGCTTTCTAACCGCTGCTTATTCATCCGGAAACCTTGTCCGGAGACCATCCGATGAACTTGCCAGTGGGCCTCACGACGGACCTCGGTTGCTGATGTTGCGTACTATCCTCAGGTGTCTTATCCTTGAGGTAAGAGTTTCTTCGCAGCCCCATCTTGCATCCATCATCTTCCTAACAGTGTCCGTAGGGCTACGCCGTCGTCGTATGTTTTCGCTCGCGCTAATCATCTCTAAATCAATACTAACAACTCTAAGGCGTACGGGCAGGACGAGACTTTTCTGCGGTCGAGAAGAAGGCGAGTAGCTTTCCGAGTAACCTTTTTCTTGCTTTGGCAATTTTCAGAGGACATACCTTGTTTTTTAAATCAAGACAGTATCTGGAAGCCTCTACACGCTCATGTACCAGGCTTTGAACTGGTGGTAACTGACTCCCAGTGTTCGTTCACAGGCCCTAGATGTCGGAGCGTATAGTATGGTGATCGATGACCCACAGCAAGGGTTTGACGACGAGCTCATCTTCCGTGGCATCCAAGATATGTCCTATTTCCCGCCCGTTTCTATATAGAGCGATAGGCGATAGTTTTGGAATGCAGATAACTGACGCTGGTCAACAACATCCAACGCCATCTATGAGGACCAGTGAGCTCCGCCCGACATAGGACCACCTTGTCCAGCCCCGGCCACATTTATTTGCCTAAGAATTTGGCATTGGTATGAAAGAGGATAGGCACATAGTCTCTTTCCTTGTTGCTATAAGGACCTTCCCCCCCCTCGCTTTACATGCAGACCTCTTCCTTTGGCCGCCTCCAACTTACACGTGGTGCTGTTAGATATCTCTTGGAACCAGTCTTGCTTGACCAGTCATAGCTCGGGCTCGGGTCCGAGCTGCTCACAAGTAGGATTGCAGCGTTCTAAGTCATAGTTACACAGGCAATAGCGTGCGTCAACCCGGCCCAAACCCTCCATAGCAAAATGAGAGCTTTTATCAAGTCCCCACTAACGTCTGTATAGAGCGAGTATGTATCTGCGGTAATTTACCGGCCCATCGGCATAAATACTGACAATAATCAGCCAGATCCGCTTCGAACTCTCGGCGCGTATATTTGTATAGTCCTTGGCTGAGCCGCGTTATAGTGTGTTGAGATACTTAGACTCCCCTGATGCACCCGATGTCTACACGAAAGCTACGCTTTCGTCCATCTGACATTATCGTGCATTATCGTGTCTGTTCTCGCTATCAGGCAAATAACGGGTGGGTGAATATGCGGACCGCCGCGTTACAGAGGAATAAGATCTAATCCCTTGCATCAGATATACGCATTTCCACTACCTTGGGTTATTCCGTATGACACCTCAACTCCTGGATATCAATGTAAACGGGTGCTTCCTCATCTAGGAAATTCCCGGTCGGAATGTCTTTACAAGGGTATAGTCTGCTTGTTTTACTCCCTCACTTTCCCCTCTCAGGGGAAACCCGCTCAGCTTCTGCCACCCGGGAACATGTATTCCATATAAGCTAATGATTTCCAAGGTGTTCACTTCAACCTGAGCGTGAGCTCCTTGAGCACGCCGTTGTATTTGGTCAAAAGCACGTTCATGGCAAGGTAGATATGATGGTCTACATGGACAGCCTCATCAACCCAGAACCAGCCAGTGGCTTCATTACTATGCAGGGGATCCGAATTCAGAAGTATGGTGCTGCCAGGTGCTGCCAAGATCCGGCGAGGTGAACCCCTGACTCGTAAGGGAGCTGGCATGAGGGCATCTGTTTGTATAGGTAGTCAGGGACAGCAGACTTACATGGCTCCATATCGTGGCCAGTAGTCTTGCCACCATGACCTTTGTCCCAATACATCGCCGGCTTCACCATTTTTGCTAAGTCACCCTTGAATTTCTGGTCACCAGTACTTCGGTTTCCTACTTTATCCTAATATTTTTGCCCTTCTCCTCCCTAGGAGTGCCAGTAAGCTAATAACCCTAGTGACCTGTAACTAGCTTCAACCACATTTCTATGTATCTACCTGGGTAGGTACCTCGCCATTGATGCGGTTGGTACTATCGATAATCTTCTGTCTAGGTGGTGCCCAGGCTATCACCGAACACAATTAGATACCGTGACAAGGCCATCAATCAACATCCGTGACATCGTCTACATCGTCTACATCGTCTGCCTCGTCACCACTACTACGTTTGGATCAAGCAAACTTTGACGCTCCATAACTTGAACTCGACTGTTGTTGTTAGTGAACTGCATACAAAAATGCAGGTAGATATCCCATTCTACAATTGCACTAGTATGAGTTAGTGTACCTACCCATGTATGTAGGTAGTAAAATCCCCACTGTATGGTGGTGAGGCGCCGTAACGAAAAACTGAGAGTCCTTACACTAGTTTTTTGTCCCTACGCTCCAGAATATAGCTTAGCGCGGTAGGTACTTACTTTGGGCTTGATAGGGGGTAGAATTGTAAATAATTCTAAAGATGATCAGCATTGACCAATAATAATGGAGGCCTGGTCTGGAAGGAGTAACGGCCTAGATGCAGTGTGCATAAACTAAAAGGAGTCTTAGCCCAATGCCTAGACATGCATGCATATGCATCTAGTCTGCTAAAATATATAAATGCAACCTCAGCCAATCGAGGGCCTTGCATATATAAATATATGGAGCTAAACTATATTTTAAGTGTATATAAAATGCCGCTGCCTATAAAATTTTAATTATTTTACACTAATTATAGAAAGTAAATCCAATTAAAAAAAATTTACTTTACTTTCCACTTTCCGGTTTGTTTATAATAGGTTTGCAGGCTGTCATCCCTACACCAGTTGCGATCATCCCTTGCAGCGAGCAACTTCTCCACATAGGCACTCTTCCTCTTAATAAGGTATCAGTTGCCCACGGTTGAGGTGCGTTGGTGGCCGCTGCCCACCCTATTCGGCTTGTTGAAGCAGTCCTTGACGACATCAAGTGCTTGCCTTGCTGCAATGAGCGAGCTTGATAGGTGACTGCCTGGTCGCTGCTGTGTATGTCAAACGTTGACCCCATCGCAAACTCTCTACTTCACTTGTGCGCTTTGGTGCGCCTGGAACTGCAGTTGAATTTATTCGCGCCAAAGGACCATGGAGGCAACGGTAACGGTAGCGGCGGCGGCAACAATGGCAATGGCAGAAGCAAGCACACCCGCGAACATATCCGGAGCCTCGCCGGCGACGGCCCAGGATGTCCGGGATAACCGGGGCGGATCGCAAACCCCAGGGCCTGACACGATGTCGCCTCAACACGCGGAGAACGTGCCCAACAGCGTCCATGCCAATGGTGTAGGTGTAGATGATGAAGGGACTGCATCTCATACTGCAACCCCTGTGCCAGATTCGGTACGACCGGCGTCTAGGACGCCGCCATTGCCTTTGCCAGCACAACCATCACCAATCCAGCCTCCATCAACACAACCATCATCAATAGAACTACCATCAATGCGGCCTCCATCAGTAGAACCTCCATCGGCACAACCACCATCGGCACAACTTCCATCAACACAACTTCCATCAACACAACTTCCATCAACACAACTTCCATCAACACAACTTCCATCACTAGAACCTCCATCGGCACAACCACCATCGGCACAACTTCCATCAACACAACCTCCATCAGTAGAACTTCCGTCGACACAACCTCCATCAGTAGAACCACCATCAGCGCAGCTACCGCCAATGCATTCAAAAGCAGTGCCACAATCAGTGCCGCGGCAGGCAACGCCACCTAACACGTTACCTCATGGCCAACAAATTTACCGAAGTAAGGTCTACCCATGGGCTTCCTCTAACACTATCCCTGCACCGCCTCCTCAAGCTGAGCCGCCGAGACGACCCCGGGAGATGAACGGAGTTCCCAAGAGGTTCCCCTCTCCCGAGGCCGATCATGACAATCAAATCCCAAGATTTACTAGAGATCTATCTCTCCTGGCAGATGCCGTCCAACAATCAAGCCCAGAAGCTGTCCGGAGAGTCGTCAGAGATAAGTGGGAGAAATGCGTTTTAGGGAGCGAATTTCATCATGCCTTCCTTGTAAGTCTACTACTCACCTCAGTCTTCCTTGGCTTGCCTTCCTCCTTATAAAATCTTCTGAATTTCTATCCAATTTCGGAAATTGTAAATAGAAGGTTGACCAACGCCTTATATGTTGACTTGATAATAGACCAATGCGATAATACACCATGCAAGTGGGGTCGTCATGCGCCGTGCCATAGGAGACTTTGGTCAAAGGATGGTAATCGAGACTAAACATGAAATTGCTACTCATCTAGGACCACAAGATTTGGATGACATTGCTCCCGCTATCTTCGAGAAATGCAGTGAGCAGTTCTTAGATAGAGCGTTGGAACATCGTCTGGGCACCATTGATGCCCGATCTTTAATTAATGCTCTCGCTCGCGCTGAGCGTCTTGGGTACACGAATAGCGACGTACTAGACGATCGGAAAGAGAGAATAGTTCCCATGGGTCAGATGCACAGGCCTGAAAATAGATATGCCAGCCCGGTACTCAGCTCGCAATATCAGCCACCACCTGCTTCTTCCGTGCAAGCTTCACTATCATTTCAGCCTGCACAAGATTCGCTCTCTCCCGCTGATCTAAAGTGCCCCTTGTGTTGGCGTCAGTTCAAACATACAAAACCTTATGAATATGTGAGTGTCTGAATACTATCGTTACCAGGTTAGCTCAAGCTGATCCGAAACAGCACGTGGCAAAGCAGCTGTGTACGAAATCACCATCTGAGACTCAAGATCACATATACTGGTGCGGGGAGTGCGGTGCTGGATTTACGACCAAAACTGGTCACCAATATGTGAGTTGGTCCATGTGCGTGTTTTTAGAGCAGACATACTGATAAGTTCTGGTAGCACGTCGCAAAAGCAGTGTGTGGCATTCTCGTCACTGCACAAGCAGCACCACCCAAGTCTGAGGTGTTTTTGCCTATGGTCTATGCTCACCATTCCATCCCCCAAACACAGTTACCGCCAAATTCTTCTCAGCTTTATACAACCCCCATTCGGTCAAATATTGATCCCAGGGGCGATCCCAAGGGGACCCCAGGTCCGTCACAAGATGACCCTTACGCTCACCTCACGCTACAAAAGAGAGCCGAGTTAGACGAAGAATTGCGACAGGCGGAGTTAAGCTATGCGCCACGATTTAAAGAGGCAGAGGAGATTCCTGAACCTTTGGCACGGAAAGCTAAGCTCGAGTCTCTGCAAAACACGTTTAGTACAAAACAGAGTATCATCAGAAAGAAGTATGGGGTTCGCCTGAGGATCAGGCGCACTCGAGCGGAAATCGATGAAGAGAAATCGCGTCTACGTCTTAAGCACGGGCCCGGTTCGCCCAACCCCCCGGCGAGTACGCCCTCCGTGAAACGCCAGAGAAGTGATGATCCGGCTAACGGCGCGGGCACGCCTTCGTATATCAGTCGTGGCCCCCAGCCCCATACCCCTATTTATCCGCCTGCAAATCACCTGTCTATATCCCAGATGAACAACTCGGGCTTGGGTGGCTCGATGGCCACCGCTGCCACAACGGATCCAACCGCATCTATAGCTTTGAGTCAACCGCCTTTGACTGAAGAAAAACCGCCGCCAAATAGTCTCTCCTCCTTGCAACGGAAAGGTTACAGAATTTCGTCGCATGTAGGACAAGCAAATCGGCCAGCTTCTGCTAGTCCGGCCCCGCGCAGCGGCTCGGCGTCCACGCCTGCGATGTTCGACGACTCCTCGGATGGCACAGAGTCAGACGAAGACATTCCAGCTACCCTCCCTCCAAGAAAAGTCTCATGAGCGGTCGATCGACAATGGCTCGCTAGATACGGCTTCATTTTCTTGCCCTTATCGGTTCTCGCGAACACAATGGCAAATTTTACACAGCGTTTGTACGGAAAGCTTTGGCTTTGGCTGGTCCACCTAGGAGGGGCCTAGGAGGGCTGTTTCGTAATAATTAGGTTTCCGAGCATATAGGTTACCGACAACCTTGACGGAAGTCGGCTTGGACAAAAGAATGGGATCTGCAAGAATATTCCCAGAAAGTAATTTTCACGTGGCGTGGTGCGAGAGAGATCCTACGGCAATCTTGCTCATGAAAAGTGTTCGTGACGGGGATATCTCAACGGAAAGAAAAACCAAATATGGAATACCTAGCCGAGAATTCGACTTGGCTGGTCTTTGTGAGTTTGCATTTTCGGGACATGGGTAATCAGATCTACCTCCTCTCGCGAGCTTGTCGTATATCCTTGACCTAGTTAATCGGTAGATAGCTACGCTCAAATAGCTATACTAGTCTAGGTTTCTTGCAAATAAGAATAGCTAATTTTGACACTAGACGTGGTATATATAATAAGGTGAATAGGCAGTGAATGCTACTTTTACTCCCCTTCGCTGAGCACAGAGTTGATGCTAGTCTAGCCAAACGCAACATGAGAAGCGAAGACGCCAAGGTATATATGCGCAGGCATGTATATATTTGTTAAAATGCATTTGTATTTGGGTATCTACCATACCGTACAAAATGAGCAAGCACATCGGCATGTTACAACACAGATGCCCATGCCGTATGCGCTCTTCCTGTTCTCCTGTACATGCACACCACCTGCGCACATATAACTGTACACTCTTCTTACAAGTGACTCGTGCTTTATGATCCCTCCTCCACGAACGCCAAGATTGCCAGGGAGAACAAGCGGGAAAATCTACTGATGCGGAGCGAGAATTAACTGTATATGGGTATTCAGGCTCCTTGATAGACAGAGCACCCCATACATGGGTCATTGTAAAACACTTGGTTGGGGTTATGAGAATACTTTTCGCATGGTCTCAGGGCCATGGCTGGTTGTTGAACCGAATTGTTTCGTCACACGTCTCCTACAAAGGCGTTCCCGAATAAAATTGCGCCTGCTCTTCCCCAGTGAAGGTCGCGGGCTTGTATGTAGAATAAACGAGGCGGTAAACACGTCGACTTTCTGGGGGGTGGGGGTTCTATCCTACAGCGCGCGCGCGGCCACCCACAACTGGATAACGTGCTAGTTTGTAACTCTTCTAACCCAGAGCGTCGTGGGTTCGTACTCGGCATCGCGATCGAGGCGCTTGTAGGCTCGATGAAGCTTGAGGCCCAACTCATAGGATTGGCGCTCGACGTCCGCGAGCTCCGTGCGCAAGACCTCGACCTTTCGCTTCTCCCCCTCGCGCTTGCGCACGACGGCCTCCGACGCTAGGATATTGTCCGTCGGCATCATCTCCGTCATTTTGCGAATCGCCGTGTTGATATTGATGCGGCGGTTCCCGAGCGCCTCAAGCTGCGCGTTGAGCTCCGTTACCCGGTCCTTGGCGGACGCCTCCGGGGGTGCCGGAGGGAGCGACTTATCAAGCGATAGGATGGATGCCACGCTTAGTGTCGACTGATTCGCCTCGGGTATTAGTCTTGTCAAGCCGCGTGGCTCGGAAGGCTGCGGTTTCGTTGCTGTTGTCGACGACGAGGTAGTGTAAAATGGAGAATCTAGGTTGATCTTCACCGGTTCTGTAGGGGTCAAACTTGGCGAACCTTCGTAACCTGAGACGATGGGCCTTCCACGACTGAGCATCGACACTTCTGGCGTCGACTTTGGGGTAGGTGTAGGGGTTCTCAGTTGAGGGGGTGTAGGCAATGGCGGCACATCTTCGTCGAGACTGGCTCGGGGAGTGGACGCATGATGTGATGTGGCATATGTAGTTATACTGAAACGAGACGGTGGCTGTGCCCACTCACTAGAAGGACCCCCGGAAGGAGGAGCTTGTGGGTGAACATCACGCTGTAAATACTCGGGTGGTGTAGGAGACTCAGGATGTTGCCCGGACGACACTCTAGCTGGTTTCCTACGTATCGCCTTGTCATTGGAAGGAATCCGCATTCGTGGCTGCGAAGACGCTGGAGCGTTCAGTCCCTGTCCCAGCAGCCGGTTCGCTCGAGCGGGATCCTCTGAAAGGGGAGGGGTCGGATATGCTGATGGGGAATTCTTTGCAACAGCAGGCGACTGTGGTTGTCGTACTGAAGATGTCGCATCCGAAAAAATAGCGCCATTCTTATCATCCCCAGGCGGCGGAGGGCTTTGTGCAGCGGATTGTAGTGGTGATGAAGCTGCTCCAGATCCATTAGACTCAATAGGAGATAACACCGGGAGTCCTTGGTTGGCCCTCTTACCGCTCCTCGGTGGAATCCTCAACGGCGCAACATGTTTATTATCCTTTACCGGCGGGACAATGGCTGTTCTGCCGCTGGCTCCTCGCCACTCGGGCCGCGGCGCTGGTGCGGGCTGCGGACTAGTGCTGGTTGGCCGCGTCGGACGTAAGCGGTCGCGAAGAGAGGTCAGATTCGGTGGAGATGGCCTGCTTTCAGTGGACGACGGTACAGAATCTACTCGGCTAGTAAGACCGTGCGCATACTCCTGCGGGTTCACCTGGGATGGGCGACCCTTTACGCTGGTTGTGGGCTCACCAGTACTGGGATCCCAGCGCACGTCGTGACCGTAAGGGCGAGGCGGCGTGGTTCGGTCGCGTGACTTGGATTCGCGTAGAGAGTTCATGGCGGCGTCCGAGTTCTTCCTACGCTCGCGGCGCATCTGGGGTATGTTGCTCCGAGGCTCGGTTTTCTTCGGAGTCACACGGCGCTCCTGGGCGAATTGGAATGCATCCGGGGCCTCATCAATAGGAGAGACATCTCCGGGGTACGGCCTGAAACGAGGACACGAGGTTAGCGCTATCAATATGCGTTTTTGAACCCTCCGAGTTGCTCGCACGAAGCACGACCCCCTTTGTTAAACACCATGTCGCATCTATCCATGATTTGAAGGTTGCTAGCAGCATGAGGGAAGCGATGCGGATATTCACCCAGGATCCGAAACAGTATGCGGAGCTTGCCGTATTCCTTTTCAGAGACAGGCCGTATAGTTCTTTGCCCTCTTTCACACCATCATGCATATACAGGGAGAACTCAGAGTCGCTTACCCTTCCCTCGGTGAGGCAATGTCGGGCGAGCTTGGTGGCGATATCTCGAGCGGATCATGATGGGTCATGTCATTTCTCAGCTGGTGCGCCGCGAAGATGGCGGCCTCGGGCGAGGGCTGCGAATAAACGGACGACGCCGGGCGACCATAGGTCGAGTCGCGTTCAGAGTTTCGAACGGTCGGGAGTGCCTGCACAGGGGGCACTGACAGGTAGCTTGGACTCTGCTGATTCTGCCGATTCTGCCGATTCTGCTGACTCTGCCGTTGCGCGCTGCCATACTGCGGTGTCAGCATCTTGACGGGAGCAGAGATGTTACGTGCCAGGTTGGCAGAGCGCAAAGCCCAAGAAATAAACAATAAGCAAAATACAAAGAAAGAAGGAAAGGAGCGAACAGGCGCAAATGCTAAATAAAAAAAAATAAAAACGTTACATGTGTACGGTGAATGCAATGCAAGGCAGGAATGGCAAGAAGGTGTTAGCAATTAATTCATCCAATTGTCAAGATGAGGCAGCTATTCCCGGATTCGAGACCCCGGCCGCTGGCTTGCTTGGGTCCTTGAATGGCGTGCAGAACTACTGCAGGTCGCCGATTATGGGGTCCATCCTCTTCTAAATTAAGGACCTGTTCCCCTGGCGCAAATGATCCCCCCCCCCCATTAAAACCTATCGATCGCATATAGCACTAATCAGCCATGGACCCGTCATATTCACCCACTTGTTCAGTGTCGCACTTCACCTACCACTCCGCCATCTTTCACAATTAGGTATGTGCAGGCGCCCCCATCTTCAGGCTCATGTAGGCAAGCCACCTCTGCTGGTAGTGCGTTATCTCCGCCGCTTGGGGGAAACGGTAGGGGCATATATACATATAATATACAATATATTTATATATATTGCACGTAATGTGCCCAACGATTTGCATACCGCTTGCTTGCTGCGATGACGCATGGGGTGTCGTGGAGGGGGATTGAACGAGAAGAGCAATACGACACCGATTGGAATATGAACAATTGACAACTTACTTCTCGGGTAGGTAGTCCGCATCTTTTGGTGGCCTCTTAGGTGCAGGGCCGCCTCTGACTGCATATTGATACTGGCTGTTTCCGCCGGAGACGCCTCGGGCCGCCGCCGCCGCCGCCGACGACAACGACGACGATGAATGTGAGTTTTGCCAGGCCTCCAGTTTCTTCCTATCAAGAGGAGGTGCCATCCCCTCTCTTTGCCGAAGACGATCCCACATGGCGACGACAACGATACCGAATGACGGCTATGGCCTGTTCAGGTCGGCGTGTTTCGATATTCCTTTCGCCCCCAAATTGCTGCTCGGTTGCGCTTGAGAAAGTATTCGACGGCGGGAGGACAACTGCTCTTATCGCTGCGACTCTCGTGGGGGGATGGGCGCGTTTCCGTGCCGAGATGCGTTTGCGAGATGCGTTTGGGTGATTGCCAAATGCCACTCGAGAGTCGTGTCCTATTTACAAAGGGTCTTCGATGCAGCTGTGCGCAATGGATTGTTGTTTCTAGGGCGATTGTGTTGACTTTCGGCGACCACTCGACACTGGCCGCCGGTAGAATTTGTATACAGCCTCCTTTGCCAACCGCCTAATTGGACAAGGGTATTGCGTCTGTCGCGCGCGGAATCAGGACAAACAGGAAGGCGGTTGCTCGGTTTGTTTTCGATGATTGGCTTGCTGACGCGCTCTCCTAAGTGGGTTGCAGATTGGGCTGCTGTAACCATATCTACTGGCCACCTTTGGTTGTAGTGCAAGGTTCACAGGCACCTCTCTCTCCACTTCCCCTGGACCATCGAGTTCTATCGTGGAGGTGTTTGATGAGCCGAAATGGTGGCGGAAATCAGACGAGAGAAATTAACCCGTCTTCCCTTACGGCACGGCTCGTTCTGGTCTGTACTGCTGCTGATATCGCATTGTTGCCAGTTACATCTCTACTTTTCTCCACTATTATGCTGTCTGTAACAGTACCAAACTTTACCCAAATATACAGTACTTAGCACAAAACTGCATACATGCGGTACAATACCTGGTAAGTGGGACTCAAATAATTGTATGGAATAGCCCTGAAAACTGACTGGAAAGCGCCATCACTTCAAATGATATCTGCGGTTCGTACTGTAATATCATCCGTTACTATTAGTTGACGCCTTTGGTTAGCGCCTTCATTCTAGTCTATGATCGCTCCATGGGTTAAAGCTAGCGCTGAAGTAATAATAAGTACTACGCAATTCATACAATATACTCTTTTTTTTTTTCAATAAATCTAGGTACCCCTCCAGTATCCAACCACAACAATAGACTTGAAATTGCTTGCCGTTACCAGAAAGAAATACTATGAAATACACTTTAAAAATGTTCATAATGGGATTGAGGAAGGTGTCTTGCCGCGTTGCATGGGCCATAGTTACCTAGGTAACCTTGACAACACTTGTTTCATCCTCTCTACAACGTTGGCAAAACTTACTCGATGTTATTGACTTAGCCTCAACTTGTCTTTGACATACAGAACATTCGATATCACACACATACACACACAGCAGCCATGTCCAGCAGTATAGCTTCACCTATGGGCGTCAAGTAGGGTGGAATGTGGAGTTCACTATAGTACCGGGTTGTAGGCAGCACGTTGGTACATTTCGCGACGTTTACGAGGAGCTACGTCTCTGCTTCCGGTTCTTAGACGATAAATCGCTCACGGAAAGTAGCAACAATATTGACGATCCGTAGGCTAGTATGGCCTTTGCTTTAACTGACTGTCCCGATTTAAACCGGCAGTGCGTAGCCTGTCCTTCGTTAATAAAGATCTCCTAGATAAACCCTTACGAAGTCTCCTACCCGTCACTCCTAGGGAACAAAACGCCATAAATACCATGTTACTCAATCACCACTAGATGAACATCTACAACATCAATTAGCTTTACTAAACGTTGTATGTCTAGCTTATAATAACCTACTTTTAGGAGGATGCGCTAAAAACTTTAATAAACTTGTCCTTCGTCACGATCCTCGATGTCTAAATAAAAAGTAATCTGATCCAACAGTTGCAAAGATGCGTCTCCGAGAACAGCTGAGAGCCTATATCCCCGAACGGCCAGACGCTACTGATAACGGCGGCCGTATATCCAAACAATTGCAATCCAGTTCGCCTGCTAAAATATGAATATATACTTCGTTAATAACCACAAGACAGGGTCTGAATTGGCGGTTATACCAATGAATACAGACAGAGCCCGAGCTAGAAGCACAACCACTATGTTCAGGTCCAAAGTTCCTGGCGTGGGAACTTGTTGCGCCATCTTTCATGAACGGGAGCCGTGGTTTACAAGTGTGGTTTTGAGCCCTTTCATCCAAGCTTGCCATATTGTCCCTCAAATTCATTACCACATCTACCCTTCGGGCGAAGACGATGGTAATGATGATGACATCACTCTTTAGGAACTTGAGCGTAAGCATAAACGCATGGACAAGAACTTGGAGCCCTTACAACAGTATTCTTCTAAGAAAGGGTCTTTACCAACTTTTTAACGCAAGGCTCTTCTCCATTTACCCCCAAACGTTCCGTATTCGCGTATTTGTACCAGGCGATATTCTAATTAAAATTCAATGACGAAGAAGGAAAAGTACATGGAAATACTGCTATAAAAGCCCACGAGCACCACTACGAGATATGTTGCATCAAAAATATGACGGCTGCGCAGGAAAACATCTCGGTTAGTATAAGCGAGACAGAATCACGCGGAAGAGGCGCAGTTCTTAATCAGACGACAAGCCTCTCCCAATCCAAGAAACAGCGGGCAGCCCTTTCCAACCAAAGCCAGCAGCCCGGAGACGCTTCTGGGAAGGATAACTCGGTAGGGGAGGCGTATAAACGTAGGAGATGAGAGAATTTGCCTAGCGGCTGATAGTGAAATTTCCTCGTCAGGAGTACTACTATTCAGACGACGAGGAGATTGTGGACGGTCATATTACACCTTCGAATAATCGAGAGTTCTTGGCAGATGCGAATTTTGAACTGCTAACGTTTCAAGCGCGCGAACGCTTGCATGATCACCATTTGTATGCGAGTGCCGGGGACGAGGGGTTTATGGAGTAGACACACGTATCAGGGTGATGGTGGATAGACACGCAAGAAATTGATCGTCATATGCTCTTTTTCAAGTCAGAACTTATTCCTAATCAGTTTAAAATGAGACATAACACGTTTCAAAGTCGTTATCAAGCGATGATTCCCAGTACACGAGACCTGTTGAGTAATGAGGGCACCTTGTTGTGTGTGGTAAATACGGAGCCCTGTGATTACTTGGCTGTAGGATAAGGAACTGGAAGGTATCCGTATAGACAGACTGGTAGCCTTGCCAGTATGTATGCAGCTAACCCATAGTTATAACCACGGCTCAATATCGGAATAAGTAGGACTCAATAAATAATTAGGTACCCACGAAAAAAAGCGGCCACTCCTTGTGCGGGGCCTTCATGTTTTTTTTTTGGCGACTTTACACTATCCATATATTTGCCCCTCCTGGCCCGAGCGCCTACTCGCTATTCGCAGAGCAGTCACAAAATTCGCGAGCCCCAGGAAACAGGAAATAGGAAATTCAACATCGACCGCTCGGCCCTACGGATTCGACCCCGACCGCCGCCCGCCTCCCGCCTCCCGCCTCCCTCGTTTCTGCAATCCACGCCGACACAAGCCAGCCGAAGGCAACAAGAAGGGCCCCTGTTGAGCTCGCCCGGTCCTACCACGACAAAATGGCGGCCCCCCACCAGCCGCAGCTCGTCTTTGTTGACGGCAGCTTTGAGGAGCTGGCGCAGGAGATGGCCAACTTCTTAAATGTCGGCGACGATGTCAAGGCCCTTGTCGAGAAGAGCCAGAAGGACGAGGTGCTTAAGAAGCTCATCCTCGCCTCGCCGGCCCTGCATTCCATTCCCGAGAAGGAGTTCGCTGGCGCATACAATCTCCTCGTCTACCTCATCCTCCAGAGCGACAACGCCGCCATGTTCCTCCCCCGCGTCTGCGACAACCTTACGAAGCCCATAACCTCATCCCCCATCAACGGTCCTGGTCTGGCCCTCAACACCCTCACCACCATCTTCAACATGCTGCAGCCCGACGACGACCTCCGGTTCCACGTCTTCATGGCCATTCTGAAGTTCCTCAGGATCCACGGCATGTTTGAGAACCTAAAGCCCTACCTGAAGAGCCTCGACGAATGGATGGAGGATTGGGAAGTCGACCCGAAAAGCCAGCGACAGGCGTACGAGGCCATTGCCGAGACGGCCCGTGAGTCCGGTGATGCCTAGTAAGTACTCGTTATACGCATCAGATATGTTTCTGTATCTAATATAGCCTCCACGACAGCACATCTTATCAATACATACTGAAGGCACTACGCACCTTTGAAGACGACAAGGTCAAGGACGAGGACGCCCAGGTCATTGCGCTACGCGCCCTCAAGACTGCCCTTCTTTCGCCGGCGCAATACGATTTCCAGGATCTCCTTAACGTACCCTGTGTCCAAGCGCTTTCCGAAACCCACCCCGTCTACTTTGAGTTATTGACAGTATTCGCGGAGAAGGACTTGGAGGACTACAACCAATTCAGGGAAGAACACGAGAGCTGGGTCGAGAAGGAGCATTTAGATCTAGAGAAACTACAGACGAAAATGCGACTACTAACATTCGCCTCTCTTGCTGCCCGGACGCCAACGCGCGAAATCCCCTACGACGAGATTGCGGCGGCGCTACAGATCCCCATGGAAGAAGTGGAGCTATGGGTAATCGACGTGATTCGTGCCCAATTGGTTGAGGGTCGGATGTCGCAGCAAAAGAAGGTATTCCTAGTTCACCGAACCACATATAGAGTATTTGGCGAGAAGCAATGGCGCCAACTAGGCGACCTCGTCGATACGTGGAGAGACACGCTGGCTAAGGTGGCCACTACCCTCCGCAAGGAACAGGCAGGACTTGAGGCCCAGAAGAAACGCGATCTGGAAGAGGTTGAGCGGAAGCTGGCAAACACCGGTGTCTCCGGACCCGGAGAACGGCGGCGAGGTGATAGGGGGGATCGTGGTGAACGCGCGCCGCGTAAAGAGCGAACCGACGATGACGACTAGATGAATCTCTCCTTTCTCTTCGCCTTTTTCCGTTTCTCGGCTCAAGTCGACTGTATAGGGAGGGTCATTCGGCGTAATGGCATGGCGATGCGGAAAAGGCTTTGTTGTAATGAATTATGCGAGCTCGGACTGCGGCATCAAGGGAGGCATATCATCCCTTCCCTTGGCGAGAAGCCCGCAATTTTTTGTAGAAGGTCGCATACTACCTCGTCGCGACCGTTGTCGGACTTCTGACGAAGTATAGAGAATGGATGGGAATACTAGATTACACACTATAGCCTGAGCGAAAATGGTGTGGAGTTATCCCCTTTCTATATCATGGATTCGTAGAGACGCTGTCTAGACCACCGTCAACCAACCATTACAATGCCACAAGTGAATACTTTCTATCTCGGGTTCTCGGGCGTCCGTCTGTCTATCTTTGTGCTCTGCTCTATGCTCGCTCTATACGCAACCCTCTCTCCGCCACGCACGTCTCGGGTTCCGTCTCTGTTCGTAATCCAACCAGTATCCATTCATCTCTGCGCCCCTTGCTCCACCCTAGAAGCCGTCACCTAACCGCTTGACGAGCTCGGCCTGGGTGGCGCGGTAGACCTCGTCGGGCGGGACGTTGGCGCGGATGCGGACGACGCGGTCCTGCTTCTCGTAGTAGTCGACGACGGGCATGCTGGTCTCGACAAAGGTGCGGAAGCGCTTGCGGATGCTCTCGGCGTTGTCGTCCTCGCGGCCGCTCGTCTTGCCACGCTCCAGCAGGCGACGCTCCATCTCCTCCTCGGGGCAGTCGTAGAAGAGGACGAACCGGGCGGGGCAGACGGCCTCCTCGAACTTGACGGCCTGGTCGAACTTGCGGGGGAAGCCGTCGATGAGGAACTTGCCCTTGAGAGGAGCAGTAGTAGCACCACCGGGTTTGGCGGCGGCGGCGGCGGCGGCGGCGGCGGTCATGGCGTCCCGCATGGCGTTCTCCAGCAGCGCGATCGTCACCTCCATGGGCACGATCAGCCCGTTCTTGATGTAGTCCTTGATCAGCTCGCCGTACTGGCTGCCGGCGCGGTTCTGCTCGGCGCGCAGCAGGTCGCCCGCCGACAGGTGGGTGAACCCGTACGCGGCGACGAGCCGCTCGCACTGCGTGCCCTTGCCGGCGCCCGGCCCGCCCAGCACGAACAGCACCGTCACGTCGTCGGCGGAGAAGACGGGCGACGTGCGGTTCTTGAGGTCGTCGATGGCAGGCATTTTCTTGGTATTAGATGGAGATGGATTGTGCTGAGTAGGCGGCGACAATAGAGCTCCTTGTCGGGGGGGTTTTTTTCTCGCTTCTACTACGTTGAGTGTTTATTTCTTTCGGAATCTCTCGAGGGGTTGCTAGTTGTTAATATAAAACGTCTTTCCAGCCCCTTTTATTATGCGCGGATCGTCGTCGTCGCCGTGGGACACGCAGAGAAGGGGTTGGGACTAGGTTTCGATTCGCAAGGCCTAGCAGCGGGAAGCTCTACACTAGGCTAATTAATATCCAAGGAAATTGACGGCGTACAGTAATGGTCGAGACTACAAAGAAAGCTCTAAGACGAGGTTGAGCTAGAAGGGTTGCTAGTAATAGGTAGATCAAATAGGAGGAGGGATATTCTTTACTTGTTTGGTCAATGCTACGCTACATCAGGAATCCGAGCTATCTGCTATCTATCTATGGTAATTGACATCTGCCACCTGTGCGGGGTTCCTTTTGAACACTGTTCTCCGTACCTTCCCACACAAGGACCGGAGTACTGTATGAAAAATGTCCCGCAGTTTCGTTAGCTCGACCCAACGCCTTTTTTTTTTTTTTTTTTTTTTTTTGGAGGTGATGCAGAACAGAACGCGGCAAATGCAAGCCCCTCCCCCCACTTTAATTGCCTTCCGGCCCATTAGCCCTTGTTCAATTTTGAAATTGGGTGTGGAAAGAAACATCTAACAATAAAGAGCTTAAATTCAGACTTTGGGCGCGAGGTGGTACAGTAGCTACTCCGACTCAAAACAGACCTATTTATGCTCCCGTTTTAGTGAAGAAAAGAAGAGAGAAATTAAGCAATCTATATCTGTGAGAGTGTGTTTAAGTTTACAAGGACGATAGGAACCTTGTTCGTACATGGTATACATCGCAAAATCCGTTGCTCAAGCCGGCAAAGTAGGCAAGCTCTCGAGCATGTGGCCCCCGACACTCATATCCATATCCCGCAGGTCAAGCCTCTCTCGTCAAGACCCGAGTTCTTCTTTCCCATGCCCTCGCGACTACGACGACGGCATCACTACGGCCATCAACCAGGCGTGGCGCGACACCAATTCCATCGTCAGAGGCGTTTCACCTGTTGGGAATCTCATTGCGTGCAATAGGTGCTCGACTAACATCATTCCTATGAGTATTTGAACTTTGTCTGCCAGGAAGACTTGATGCATGGACAGGAGAGAGAGGCAGGGAGAAACCCACCCTTGACCGGCCCTTGATTTGCTCACGTAGGCAAAGGCACCCGTCCCGACGATGATGACAAGAATAAACGGCCAGAACTTGACGGTGGCATTGGAGCCTCGCGGTGGTTGTGAGCTGTATGTCCTCGGCCGTGTCACTGAGCCACTGATGCTCGTCCTCGTGGCCGAATGCCTAGCCGTCATGAACAGACGACCTGCAGTAGCCGTTGGCGATGTGGTCATTTTGACGGTTGTGTCTCTTGTGGACATAAGTTAAGTTGCGTGGTATCGGTACCGGAGATGAATGAAAGGATTGTGTTATGAGGTTGTTGCTATTGTCGATGACAAGCTCAACAGCAGCTCCAGGCCCTGATCCACATGAGGTTAGAAGATTGGACGCTGTAGCAACCTAGCCACAGGCGGATCAAACCGCCTATAATTAGGTACCCAAACCTCTCTCGAATCTTGTGAGAACAACTCGCAGTATCGCATTCATTCATCTACCTATATTGCTTCGTATGTTGACAAGCTACTATTCTAAGCGAATTTGGAACATTTGCACCGATGCAATCGGGCTCTTTACCTGTTCGGCCCCTGTCCACTTTTTGCCAATGTTCCCGTCATATGTGCTGCTAGCCGGTCGCCATCGCGGACAAGCTCGCCTCTTTTAGCGACAATATCTTGTACTCGCTCATCTTAGCGCGCTATTCCACGATGTGCTTCACGTGAGCATCACAAGATGAATTCTGGTCGTTGATAATCTATTAGACCGTCGGCATTGCAGTGCTTTCTGCGTAGAAATAGGATTTCTCACTAGGCTCAGATAACTGGTATGCTTTTCGCTGGTTGGGAGATATCGAGACGGGACAGATAGGAGAGGTGTTCATACTTTGAATATGACTATATGCGTCTCTCACCTTCTTAGGCATGCACAAAAGAGACCAGTATGTTGAGACGCGCGACCAATAATTTATAGTAGAAGAGCTCCGTATATATATGCGAGCAGGGAAACAGGACTCCCTTTACCAAGATTATCAGAAGAGATTCTACTAATAGAAGGCTCGCCATATTTTTAATTTTCGCAGTAACCTCTAGGTAGGCTGTCATGTTAGAACATGGGTTTTGTCTGTTGTAACTAAATCAGCCTCGATCGACGACGAACATATGCAACCTCGAGTAAACATTAGTACGAAGTCAGACTAGATACATAGTCTAAATATACGAGCTTCAATGTGCTGCCCCCCAATGTCTTACATCGAAGTTGATATAATGTATATAATGAGCGACTTACTCAGATCAGCGAAACATGTACATAGCCTAACAAACTATTGGCTTGCTCATCTATACGACATGCTTATCCTCATCTTCGAAATAGTGATTATGTTCTGCCCAAGTAACACAAGAGACATTGTATTTAGTAAGCCAATCTGAAAGCTATTTACCTAACCCATCACATACCCAATATAGTTGGGCCTATGTCACATGCGGGAATGCACATATCCGGTGCCATGGGTTGTGTCATATTATTAATCTATGAAGCGGCGGTCTGCATTTTCAGCTACCCGTTCATGAAACGGACGGTAGTACGCGATAATAGCAGATGAATTAAAGCTTCGCTTTTGTGTATATAAACCTAGGTTGCCGCCGGAACTAAAGGGAGGAAGCTAGTTCAGTATGACCTCCTTGATGCCATAGATAATTATATGAATTCCAAGTTTGTACAAATTATTATCTATTTTTCTGATACTTCTATAGTTACAACCGACCATGAGCTTTTTTTTAAATTCACATATATTATTTGGCCGAACTCCAACGCGTTGTTTGGGACGGCATTTAACCAGACACAGGGTCTTCCAATCCAGTCAGCTACACTACACTCTATATCTATACCATGGATTCTTAAATACCAGATAAAGATATCATTCAGTATTTTATCTGGTGATAGCGCAACATGCAACGGCAACTCATAATGTCCACTTTTTCAACGCCGACCTCTCTCTCAAATCGTCTTTGCGCAAAGAGATGCGATTCTTAGTCCTGCAGCTGAGTGGCAGGAGCTCCTTCGTGACAAGGGCTCATATACAAGGGCTCATATACAAGGGCTCATATACAAGGGCTCGGAATAATGGATTCAATTCATCTATTAATTCTTGTTGAGTCTAAAGGGGGTCCTTGCTTTCCTCTTTCAGCTCAGGATGAGACCTCGTCCCCTTGCCCTCTCTCTCTATACACATAGGATCTGAGCCGGTAATCTGCCTCCTCTCTGACCAAGCTCCGATTCAGCTCTGATCTAACTATCCCTTACAATTCAGCTAAGCTCTCGTGATGTCGCCGGTCAATTGCCGCTGTGGCCTCTATTCGCATGTTTTGACCGGGCGTGTTAGGTCCTGACGAGTTTCTAGCGGTCCTATCCGCCTCGCCTTCGGCTCTTAGTCATTTATCGAGACCACCACTATACCTCTTAATTTTCTCATCAAGTTTTTGGTTTCTCGTCAAGGCTTAAATCGAACACATCATTACTAAGCGTGAGCTGTCCATAAAGATATGTGGTACTCCGGAACTCCAGGGTCGAACTCCATTTATTAGGTTTCGTATATTTTGGAACAGTTCTCGAGAAGATGTGTAAAAGCAGTTCAAGGTCTAGGTACTATATTCTTTCATCAAAAGTAAACTGAGCCGGGAATTTAAAAAAATAGAGTTGATTGATTTGACGATGGTTTATAGCAGTCCTGCCGTGTACATTTTGCATTTTCTTGTTTTTATAGGTCATTGGATCAATTATAGATTCAGTCGCAGCATCAAGACCAGGATTTTCGATGCCAAGCATAAAAGACTGGGAATATGTCAGTATTAGCTGCATAAGCCTTAGTCTTTATACTTATATAGGGATAGTTCTAACTCCGATGAAACTATAGCCAATTCGCCCCATACGATGGTCTTGTTAGACAGCGTGATAATGGATACCCAAGGGTGTCAAACTTGTTGAAAGAAACTCGTGTTGGTCGCTGTTACTGTTGGTAGTAGAAACAAGATTGGTTACCATGGTAGCTTAAATTCGAAGGACTATAGATGTCGGGCAAGGGGTTATTACCCTGCATCATAAATCTTGCCATCTCGCTACTTGGAATACATGCAGCTACTACACCGTGAATGACGCCTAGTACTATCCGTTGGGCACCTTGACCTGGCGGACTCTGGAGCTCGAGAAACGAAGATATCCGATGCGCTTTCCCCCTTCAGCTATCCGCCCCCGTGCGCAGTTAACGTGTTGAATGATGCGGTCGATCAGTACGAAGTCATAAGAGAACTTCGCAGATTTAAAGAAGCAATCTTGATTGATAATGACTAGCAATACATATCTTTTACATATGCCTCCAGAATGTCGACTCGAAGTGAGTGCTCTTGATCAAAACATCGGCGAGAAGACCGAACCTAGTCTCGCACAGTATGGTATATCTGAGCATGTACATTATCTATGCTCTTGGCTGTGTCAAACTACAGGTAGTCCCTTAGATAGAATAGTATATATAGGGCGCGGGAATTTGAAATCGTCCATAGAAAATTTCAGTCGTACCGTACTTCCACGATGGCCTACAGATTGGGAGTAATCATTTCATGCGATTAAGTTCAAACTATCGAGGTCAGTGAGACAAGAATGAATGAAAATCCGACTACAATTTCCTTTTGCAAGAAATTTAGACTACGGTTTCTCTGGGGAAAATGGGAAAGAAATATGCGCGAAGTACAAGGTAATAGAGCAATCCCGAGCACTGATAAGGCATCATGCCCCATGGCTTCTAGATGACGCGTACTTCTATTTCTTGTATATTCTTATTTATAATTTTTCTGCTCGCTCGTATAGCCTTCAAAAGAAAATCTAGTGGCACCCCCTGTACTAGACCTGACCAACACCTTCCATCTATCTTCTGCTATGGATATTTTGCTATGGGAGCCTTCGTGTAACAACTGGGGTATTACATAAACCAATAAACACCTCATTTTTCTCTTAATTACGCTACCATTGACACACCAGTATTTCATAATCAACCATCTCAGTTTCAGTATACAATCCGTTCCACGCCCCAGGCTTGATCCCGAGGTTGAAAAGAGTATACTACTAAGCTTTTGTTGTATGATACGCGCTGTTTTCCCCACTTGGGATAGCCAAGTTTGAGATGCTGAAAGAAAAGATTGACGCTCATGACTTGGCGGTTTTTGCGGCACCGACAGATCATAATGATGTCCTTGTCTACTGGGCTGATTCGATAACTGACGCTTGCCATGTGCTTACCGAGATAAGGAACAGCATGTGGAGAAATGGCGAGGAATAGGTTGAGTGCGCAGGCCATAGCGACGACTCGTAAGTTCTTACATGGTATTCTCGTTTTCATGTATATAAGTTTTATACTGAATCGCAGCGTTTACTCCTCGAAGGCGAGCGTAGGATGATTATGGTACGCAGCTACATTCTTCGCACCTTTCCGCAATCTACACCCTTATTGTCCAGCCCAACAACATATTTATTATCTAGAAAGATGGTGACAACGTCTTTGAGGGCAGTCTTCTGTAACAATTCGCGCTGGCCGTCGGCCCTGAGGATGAGATTGACGATAACAAAGACACCGAATCTGTAGAGATGTAGAGATAGAGGTACAACGGCTGATACTTCGGATACTTCGAATACCTCGTACGCATCAGAGAGTGAGAGGGGCAAGGTAAGGAGGCCTCAGCCGAAGCTACGAGAATGATTGGCTCGATTGCCGGTCGGAGTTTGATTGAGACGGCAGGATGAAATGGCCTTAAATGGCCTCAATTGGCCTTTTCTCTGCCCTTCAGGTCAACTGTATGGCTTTGCACAGAACACTATTATCTTATTAGTCACGGGGCAGCGGGGAACCTCTTCGGGAAGCTCGTTCCGGAGAGCATATAATTCGTTTAAGCTGCCTTTGATTCACCTTTGGCCATTCTCGACCAAACGAATGAAACCCACAAAAACTGAATGTAGCATCGGACGACTCGGAGATGGCGCGTGCACGGCCACAAGCATACGTATACTATGTACAATACACGGGTCAATGCATCTAGCGTCGGTGTGGGTGTATCACAAAGGTATCTGCTAATTCAATTACATGAGCTGGCCTCGACACAGTCTCTGCTACGTAGCGTAGCTTGCAAAGTTGCGCGGGTAAGCAGTCATCTATCAGAGACCACATGGCACACGGGAGAAGAGATCTATACGTTGGCTCAACGTTGAGTTCCATCTGGGGGTTTTGTCATTGAAAGAAGTAGCAGGGGATTGCTATGTTTGATATAATATTTACACTAAAGTAGAACAGAAGAATATGTGATATGAGGGCTTGGCTCACAACAAACTTGGTAAAGCCACAAAGGCCGCAGTGGTATCTCTTTCCCATCCTAATAGATCAATTCCAAGGTGACTCCGTCAAAACGCCGCGCGCAAAAGTCTCGCTCAAATGGCTCCCGCGTGGGTATATTACCGCGAGAGAAAAAAGCAACCGCTCCCCAACCCCCAACGTACGTACGGCAGGTAACAAGAGCCATAGCTGTACCCAATAGGCCGTCCCTCTTCATCATATCGCTCATGTCGTCCTCTCTCGTTCACTTCGTAACATCCACACCCTTATGAATATCTGAAACTTGTCTGTGCGGGAGGTGGACTTTTGACGACAGCGTCCGCGTACGCGCCAGGGATTGGTACGGCGTCGTACTGCTGCTCGCCGGGCGCCGTGGCAGTGAAGCTGTTCTCAGGAGGAGATGTGCTTGTGGGGGTGGTGAGGAAAGCGCCCTGCGCAACTTTGGGGGTGGCTGAGCGCGCCTTGGTGGGAGGAGCTTGTAGCTTGAAGGCCTTCTCGGCGGGTTTGGGAGTATAAGCCAGACTAGCCTTGCTGGCGAAGGAAGACGAGGGCTCGGCGACCGGGGCGGCGGGAGTGAAGCTCGGCGCCTGAGTGACCTCGGAGAGCGAGTTGTAAGTCGAAGGAGGGAATCGCGGCGACATGGCGTACTGCGAGAAGGAGGGCGACTTGGGGCCGAAGCCGGGGGTGTTGGGTGCCGACTGTGAGCGCAGCTGGGCCAAGTACAAGTCCGAGCGGGCACGGTCTCGCATGTCCATCGACTTTGTCAGCTTGCGCTTGGTGATGTATCGGTAGAAGACGATGCTGTACAGCGTGATCGTGAACACGTCTAGGACGATCTCGATCAGGGCGCAGATCAGAGACCAGTTCTGTTGTCGAGGTGATAGTTAGTAAATACGACCGAGACTTCCGGTAGAACTGTGTAAGGCGCAAGTAGACTCACCTGAAGCCGGCAGACGAGAGCATAGTCAACCTTTTGCGAGAAGACCTCGGACCGCTTGTTGTCAACACAGGCCCATCCCCACATGTCCTTGTTGTCGCTGTTGTCGCGAGTGAACTGCAAGATACCGGCGGCGGCGGCCCACAGGACCGACGAAGCAATAAACCAGCCAACCGCGAACAGCGTGTAGTACACGCCGACTTTCTCGGCCCGGTGATGGCCACCTCTGAGATAGCCGAAGAAGATGAGAATACAAAGGAGAAGATTCACGCCCGAGACCGAAAGGACGAGGACCTGGGGCCACAGTTTCGTGTTCTCCGCCCACGCCGGCAGGCCGCTCTGCGCCGCAAGATGATTCGTCGTGCGGAAGATGTTGAAGGAAACCGCAAGCAGTGAAATGATGATCAAGCTGCAGCTGAAGCTAATACCACGCAGGGCGAATTTGGCCAGCCTGACCCTATACTTGAGACCCTGTCACGATATTTAGCAAGACGACGTAGCTATCCGTTGCCGTTCGTCACTCACCACGTCCTTCTTTTGCGCCGCCTCGGTATCTTTTTCTCTGGCTTCCAAAATATCCTCCTCTCTGAATGTTGGGCTCAGAGGATTCTCGAATCTCCTTCCTGGGGTGCCAGGAATTTTCATGGCACTTTTCAGGGGTGATTTCGGTGTCATTGGCATGTTGACTGTTTGTACTTTCGTATCATCATTGATGTACCCGAAGCCTACGTCGGCCGGCTGAGCTTGTATGACATGTGACCTCTCATCGCGACCACCGAATGGGTTGGTTGTCTGTGGCTCTATGGGAGAATATACTGTGGTGGCCTCGGCAAACCGAGGGGTCCTTGGCGGCTTTAGTGAGGATGTGGTGGTAAACGATCCATCTGTCGACGACGACCGTGACGGCGTCAAGTTGAGGGCGGCAGGTCGCCTCTTCTCCTCTTGCGACGCCATTGTAGCGTTGTGAATGAACCGGCAGGGAAGAAAAGGAACAAACGCTCGTCCCTGCGAGTCGGCTATTCTATATAGTACTATATAGCAAGGAGTGCTTCAGGAACCACGTTCTACTGATATATGTGGTCCGAGATAGGTCTGAAGCAATCTTGACAAGAAGAGAAAAAAAAAAGAGTATGGAGACCAGCTATCGAAGAAGGAGATCCCCAAGGCCGGAGAGGTGAGGAAGGTATAAGGTTTTGAATAAGCGCCCTCGGGTTGTTCTAGGAGCTCATTCGATCCTCTCAAGCTTCCCGCATAGACAGTCAGTGGGGATAGCACAATGTGCAAGCATGCAATGGGATCGCTCACGGTGGGTCGGGGATCTGGTGGTCTGTCTTCAAGGTCGCTTCTGATAGGGCGGTTGGGAAGATTCCCAATCTCGAATGAGCGAGTTGGGCGTTGGCTAGACGCCGTAGGTAACGGAACGATGCTTCACAATAGCTTGATTTGCCCAGATCGGCACATCCAAACCTTTTTCACGGTTTCATGGCTCTCTATAGATTCTGGAACAAGCCGAGGATTCTCATCGCAAGGCACGGAGGGAGAGAGGACAAGGGAAGACAGACGACGTATTTCGTGAGCGAGAGGGGACTGGATGATGGTTGCTATCACAGAGCATAGCCATTGGACCCCGACGCCGAGAATGGACCATCCAAGAAGGTACTTCTGTACTCGGCCAGATTCAAGTACAGTAGGCGACAAATCGCCATCGCCGGTGTACTTCACCGTCGAATGGCGCGTGGCCGCCCCCATCGTTAGAACCGAGCCCAGCCAATTCGGTAGGGCGAATTTTCCTGATGAAGTTGCGGACAACGACCGACATTTGGAGGGGGACAGGGGTAACCCTCTGGGTACTCGAGCGGAGAGTTGGAGAAAAGACCGTGTGATTGGGTGATTGGACAAATGGGGTTGCATGGGAGCGACCGGGCGGCGCGAGCAGAGCGCTTCGCAGGGACACTAAGAGACCCCTTGTTGACGATCTCGGCATCTCATAGGCGGAGACCACCCATGTGCTGCAAGCAAGAGCACGAGGCATCGACCAATCAAGCTGTCCCAAGAGGTGATGTCGCCAACCACCTGCATCGATCAGCTTGGTTTGGCCTGGGCGGTAAGGTAGTTGTATCTATTGGGGAATCATTGGTGCTCGAAGGCAAGCCAATGGCAAGTACCAGCCTTTCTCATCCCCCAAAATCCCGCACAGAGGCATCAGCGTTTTGTCGCCATGTACTTGTTCAAGACTGGGTCTTTCGATCAAGTCTCAAAGGCGTATCACGGCTCGGATACGGCTCACATCGACACCAACTCGTTAGATGGCGTCGCGGGATAGAATACGTATCGCTACCCATACTCATACAAGGCAGTGTGTACGTACCACCAAGGCGCACCCCATGCGGCCTGATCGTTCTTCTAGCTGTCATCGTCGCTGGTCGCATGGGTCGCCCGACCAGCATCTTGGACGATACCACCCAATGTAGTAGATCAAATCTGCCTGCGTATCTTCCCGCCACTAAGTAGGTAGGTACCTGCCGCCTGCTGCCCATATTGGCGAGATTGGGTGATCCGGGAATGTGTACACAATGATGCCAATATGATCATACACACCACGAAGCTAATTTTAGACTACAAAGAACGCTACGACCAGTGAGACGATGACTACTACGGTAGGTAGCGGTTGGTTGTCAGACTGTGATAAACTATATAACGCTACCATGCGGTAGTTCCCGGAACTGTCGACGCGAGCGCACAGACTCCTGTCTCTTGCCTCTCGGAGCGATGTAACCGGTGAGCGTCAGGCTAGGGAGCCTCATTGGCATCCCCGAGGCTGGGAATCGGTATATCTAATTTCGTGCAAAGGCATGCCTAGGGGGTCGCTCAAGAACCTGAGCACTCCAGCCTTACGAAATACCTGTTTCGCGATGCTGATTTATGGTGGAGGGTATAGAGACGGCTTTGGTATCGCCTGGGATACCATCATCAGCTTCTGTGCTGACTGCATCGACGAACGGGTCGGCTTCTTTCATTTACACGAAACGTTCTACGAACACCTCTTGACGTAGGACGATTGATGACACAAGGCATGTGTCCCCGCGATACTCTGCTTATATCTTTCACTCGCAGCTTTCTACCTTCAGTCATCTCTGGTCCATGCGGTACCTAGGTAAGATGACGACGAGCTGAACAGACGAACTTGCCTATCATCCGCGTTTCCAACACACCTCCCATTCCATATTCTATTCTTAAACTCTGTGCTCGCTCAACTGTGACACTTTTGCTGTAGAGTTCCCGGTTTCTCCTCTGCATTTTAGCCGTGGCAAGAATATTCATGCTCAGTGAAAACTGGCGTGGTATCCAATGCGTCAGACGATCGAAGATGGAAGTACTGAGTGACTTGAGTTAAGCATCTTCGATCGGTGTATAGTCTAGCTATCGACTTTTCTAAATCAAGAGTATCCATGCTAAAATCTCGATATCATCACAGCATCATGAAAGGGGTGGAGTAAACCCTGCGGGCAGTGGGAGACTGACTGCATTGATTGTTGAATAGGGCCAGTTATCCTCGACTTGACTTTGACGTCTAAACAGCGCTCTGTCTTGCCGATATATGCTTCCACGGATCTGTAATTTCCAATTTTCCAACTTTATTTTCGAGTCTCATAGACCGTACAGTAGGTACTGCGTATGTGTTAAGAGGGGAAGGGGGACCTACCAAGCATGAATTGGTCGTCAGCTCGATTTACGTGGCAACATTCACATGCAACGACACATCCTTCAAATGGCCTCGTGGCCCAATGGCAAGGCGTCTGACTACGAAAAGATTTCACTGAACATCAGTTGAATCTTGAAGCAATCAGGAGATTCTGGGTTCGACCCCCAGCGAGGTCATTTTGTTTTTTTGTTTCCTCGTCATTTTCCTGGTTCTTCTCCCCTGTTCGGCCTAAAAAAAAAAACATATTTTTTTTTCATGATGTGCCAGTGCAGATGTGAAAAAGCGTGATATTTATAATATATAGTGGGAACAGGGATAGGAGGAGGGGGATAGCGTGTATATATCATATCGCCTTGCCATTTTTGAACACAATATTCGCGAGTGAGATATGGTCATCGCGCGGTGGACCATATGTAGCAATTTGAAGATCCCAAAGAGCTTACTTTTTTACATCCCTTCTCGACTGATGACCACGGGTATGTGACTAGGAGATCCAGAACACGATTGGTTAGCTGAGATAGATAGAAACCACCAGAAACATGAGGAGAATAGTTGAAAAATGGAGCCATCGTGTTTAGGCATTATACTATCATTACTATAGATTAACGTTGGTGTAGGGGGTATCCTTCATCATTTCCTCGTTTTTCGCGCGTGCTTCACCAAGTTTTCTATCACACCCTCAAACGCCTCCCTGTCGCCGATTTTCTCGTCTGTGCGTTTCTTCCAGAATTCGTGCACCTCATTCGCCAAGACTTCCATTTCCTTCAGCTTCTTCACATGCCGCTGAAGTTCGATGTCGGTCATCCCTCTCATGGCCTCCTCTGTCGTAGCGCACAGTTGTTTTGCTGCAACCAGATCGAACTCTGGGAGTGGGGGAGGGGCTTTCCGCTTTTTCGAGCGGGATCTGGGCTTCTCCTTACCCTGGGAGTCTACGGAGACGGATGATCCGTTGGTGTCCGATTTCCGTAGCCGAGACACGGAACGTGAGTCCGTGGAAGTTCGTAGTGAGCCGTTTGATGTGACCCGGTGTAGAGATGGGAGGACTAGTTTTTTCTGTTTAGATGCGGGTAGGATCTCGTCCAGGTCTACAGGCACTCCGAGCGATACTAAGAACAGTCTCCTGATGCGGGAACGGATCCAGTCGGGAGGTTGAAGAGGAGGCGGCGCGGCCAGTTGCGACCATAACGACGCGCTCCTCGGGTTGAAGAATATGGGATTGTCGTTTGGCGGCGAGGAAAGAGGAGCAATCTCGAGCACATCAGGTGGGTACAGAGCATCCAAGTAAGGCTCAGAGGCGGTCAAGATATCTTCAGAATCTAGCCCATCGAGATCTAATATTGGCTTTGGGCACACATAAGTCAGCATAGTTGTAGTGAGGCTACCTAAGGAGGGTACTAAACACACAAAGGAAGGTATAGAGGCTTGTGGCCGGCTTGACATCGGCTGAGCAGCCGAGGATTCCTCGGCCTGCTGGAAGCCATCATCGAAATCGCCAAAATCCGCATCTTCATCGCCCTCTTCGAACTCGTCAAAGTCGTCGCCAAAATCGTCATCATGATCATTCGTCTCCTCGTCGCGAAGGCTCGCGATTGACCTAGCCGCCGAAGACTTCCTCCGTCTGTGCGCCGACGGGGACTTCAGTGCTTGGTTCGCGGCCGTGTCATCTACGAAGGCACGGTCAATGGCAGTGTGGATTTTGAGAGGACTTGGCTGTCGTACCGGTGTCTTGTGCATTGACGTCCAGGGAAGCAGCAAAAGGGTTGGCCTCGCTAGTGCCGTCGGGTTTCCGAATGATGTCTGGCGTGGCGTCTGCCTGGTGCAAGTGTTCGTGATAGTCGTGGGTCGAAGAACCAGGGACGTCGTCAGTCTCATCGACCACCGTCTTGGGAATCGTGATATTGGCGGGTCCGGTGGGACGGTGGGACGGGGGCCGAGACTGCTCGTCCTGCACAATGGCTATTTCGTCGGGCGAGGCGTCTTCCGTCCTCTTCTTGTAGGCCTCGGTGCCCGGGACCTCCCCATAGGACGGCTCGTCGTCTACCTTTTCGACTCGGGTTCTGGGGATGGGAGAAACAGCCCTGGCGCTATTCCCGGGCGACGAATGAGCATCGGAATAGTGCTCGTCTGAATCAGATGCCTCTATAGCAGTACAAGTTAGATCTCGAGAGCCGTTGGAGGGAAGTTTGATTGCTAAGGATGTGAGCTCACCCAACTCGTGCGCACCAGGATCCTCGGTCCCTGTCCTCTCGGGCGCCTCGAGGCTGGAAGAGGACCTACGCTCTCTAGACATATCGGGGGCCCGGTAGCGTGGGAGATACCAAGCCTGATATTGCACAACTGGCGGGGAAGAATCTACCGGCGCTCGGATCGTAGAATGCCGTTGGGTTCAAGACGGAGGAGGGCTCGAGGGTGGCTTGCCGAACGAAGGTTGAGGGGTAAGATGGCTTACTCGGCTAGCAGCCGGGAGAGGATGCAGTGTTGAGCAGAAAGAAGTAGCCAATGGATTTGAGGTGTACTTGGATAGTTGTGGCTTTTAAAGAGAGGATCAAGATGTCGGTTGGAGCCTGTGGCCGGTGCATGGGGAAAGCGAAATCAATAGGATCCTGGTTGGTAAATCATCTGCTCCCTTGAAGTTGAGGGCGGATGCTCAGGATCGGGACTGTAGTTGGAGGATCGGAGACATCGAACCTCGTCGGATGATGAAGCTGCAGCACACTCAGACCATCAGAGAGAGAGAGAGAGGAGAGGAGAGGAGAGGTACGGACCGTACTATGTATGTACAGTTGATGGATCGATCGATTATTACAGCCACCTACCTACCACCTACCTACCTCGCCTATATGTACATATGTAGGTAGTGTAGCGTAGTGTAGTGTAGAAGGTATGTAGTGTACAAGGAGTCTAGACTGCAGCAAAACACAAGTGGCAGTCTCGGCAGTCTAGACCGCTTGGGCCTTTATTCCAAGAACAAGAACCAACTTGGCAATAATGGACGTACCTAAGACTTAGGTAAAACCAGGCAATCTGCAATCTGCAATCTGCAATCTGTAGCACTGAATCAGTTGCCCGACACCTGGCATCCCTTGGCTCATCTATATTTACAGTACGTAGTACTTACCTTACCTTCCCATCCAAGTCCTAGCTAAATAAGCTTGTCGCGCAAAAAGTTGTTTGGTTGCAGTAACTGTAGATTATTTTTCTAGATCGCCAAGGTGACCGAGGTTTTGGGCCAACCTCTCCAAGAGTCCTCCTCACATCGTTACTCACCTTACTCTCTCACCAGTTTACGCAGCGTGACCGACGACCCAACCCAAACCTCAAACCTGTGGATTAGCGACCTGGGCCTGTGGATGCGGATGCCCCCAAGAGGCCGCTGATTGAACTATCACAATCCACCTTCACCTTCGCGAGCGTAATCGCCTCCCGAGTCCGAGCCGGCTTCCTTCCTACGGCATAGCTAGGATCGCACAATGTCGCTCTTCGGCAACTCGAGCTCTTCTGGGGCCAACAACAATGCAACCACCCCCAGTGCGTCAGCCGGCGGTGGGTTGTTTGGGTCGTCAACAACACCAGCTTTAGGTGGAGGGACCGGTGGCGGCCTTTTTGGGAGTTTCGGCAACGCAGCCAAGGCCACAGGATCGGTTACACCGAAACCCGCGGCATCGCAAACAACCAGCTTGGGCGCATCAACGACTGGACCGACATCCTCAAGTCTGTTTGGCAACTCGAGCTCTTCCGGGGCCAACAACAACGCAACCACCCCCAGTGCGTCAGCCGGCGGTGGGTTGTTCGGGTCGTCGACAACACCAGCTTTAGGTGGAGGGACCGGTGGCGGCCTTTTTGGGAGCTTTGGTAACGTGGCCAAGGCTACGCCATCTGCAGGATCGGCTGCACCGAAACCCGCGGCATCGCAAACAACTAGCTTGGGCGCACCTACGACTGGACCAACATCCTCAAGTCTATTCGGCACGAAGCCGGCGTCGACTGCACCTGCCTCCACGGCCACTCCCGCGGCCCCAAGCACTGGCACACCAACGAGTCTGTTCGGCACGAAGCCGGCGTCGAGTACACCTGCTTCCACGGCCACTCCCGCGGCCTTAAGCACTGGCACACCAACGAGTCTGTTCGGCGCGAAGCCGGCGTCAACTGCACCTGCCTCCGCGGCCACTCCCGCCGTCTCAAGCACTGGCACCCCGACGACTGGACCGACACCCTCAAGTCTGTTCGGCACGAAGCCAGCGTCTACTGCACCTGCCTCCACGGCCACACCCGCGGCCTCAAGTCTATTCGGCACGAAGCCGGCGTCGACTACACCTACCTCCGCGGCCACTCCCGCGGCCTCAGGCACTGGCGCACCGGCTGCTATTACACCCAATACTGCCCCCAACACTACCACGGCCCCGGCCACCACTACAACACCACCAACCGGTTCTCTCTTCGGTAACGCGGCCAAGGCCACGCCATCTGCAGGATCGGCCGCACCAAAACCTGCGGTATCTCAGACAGCCAGCTTGGGCGCATCAACGAGTGGACCGACGTCCTCCATGGCACGCCTGAAGAATAGGACCATGGATGAGATCCTGAACCGCTGGGCGACAGATCTGTCCAAGTACCAGAAGGAATTCAAGGAGCAAGCCTCTCAAGTAGCGGCCTGGGATCGTTTGCTGGTCGAGAACGGCGACAAAATCCAAAAATTGTATCTCAGCACGTTCGAGGCGGAGAAGGCCAGTCGCGAAGTGGAACGGCACCTTGTGACTGTGGAAAGTCAGCAAGAAGAGTTGGAGTCCTGGCTGGACAAGTACGAGGTCGAAGTGGATGCTCTGTTTTCTAAGCAAATCGGTCCCAGCGAGCAGCTTGCCGGCCCTGATCAGGAGCGTGAGCGAACATATAAGCTGGCGGAAAAGATCACGGAGCGCCTGGACGAGATGGGCCGGGATTTGACCAAGATGATCAAGGAAATCAATGACATTTCAGGAGCCGTTAGCAAGGGTAGCAAGTCTGATGATCCAGTACGTGTCCCGTATTGCCCTTTTTTTTTTTTTGCTTCTCTCTCTCTCTCTCTCTCTCTCTCTCTCTCTCTCTCCGCATGCGTACTAATGAATGGGTGCTTTTAGCTGAGTCAGATTGTGCGTGTTCTCAATGGACACCTTACACAGCTTCAGTGGATTGATACAAATGCCGCGGCACTGCAGGCCAAGGTAGCAGCTGCGCAGAAGGCGAGCAGTCAGATCGGCAGTCAATACGGGGGTCCCGAACAGGATAATGTGGATGGCTTCTACCGGTCCTACATGGGACGCAGATAAAATGCTACTTGGATATTGTATTAAAAAAAGAACAGTGTCCCTGCCAGGAAGCGCGTGGCAGGTGCAGATTGAATCGAGGAATTCACGGGAATGACCCAGGTGTCTGGTAATAGCAATGAAAAGCAATGAGGGCATGTAATTAGAGGCGAGAGGCGCTTTGCTATTCGAGAATTCGGATTACAGTCCACAAGGCATGTGGATATCGTTATGTATGTACACTATGCGCGATACCGAAGAAATGAGCCGTCCAAGAGATGCATTGTTTCCCCCTTGTTCCTCAACCCAGACTCGGCAATCCACAACTCGACCCCATGTTGGCCAGCCGTCCGTGAGATACGAGGCATTAGTTATGCTCGCCGCCCTGCTCCCTAGTCAACTCGTCGCTGTGGGTGAGAGAATTAGCACGATCCCTTCATGAACGATGGGGTAAAATTGCCGCGATAAGCTAGATCGAGGCCGCGTCGTATTGAGCAAGAGGCGCAAGAAATGACGGGAAGAGCTGCGGTAAAGAGGGAGCGGAGGGCTCACATGTGGTCGGACAGCTTCTTGAGGTGGTCCTGCTGCTCGTTGATCTTCTTGCGGAGCTCCAGGAGCTTCTCCTTCTCACGCTGGCGGATGGCGTAGTCCTCGTTGGCCCTCTCTCGGCGCTGGAAGGCGTCTCTGTTGTATGATAGATAAGTCAGCTTCTCATGACACAACGTCTAGGTGAGTAAGGAGGGGGGAGGGGATGCAAGGATATGGGGCGCCCGTTGTGGCCTGGAGACAGTAGCTCTGGTGGCGATCTCTTTTCGGCTTCGAGAGATCTTACACGACACCTCTGACCCCCTGTCCCCGGATACTCTCTTCTATTCGAGTAGCAATTGGATGGCGAGGCCCCGTGTTTAGGATGTTTGATAGAGATTTGGAGAGACGGGAACGTACCCCTGGCCACCCGTCTTGGGGGGGGCACCGGTATCACCGGCAGCCATGGCTCGAATGGTGGTTGAGAAAACTCGGGAAGTGACGCCACGAGATGGGATTTTGGTGAGTGTGTGGCGGAACATTGTGAATCTGTCACGAAGGAGAGACGTGTTGGTTAGTCAGCTCGTCTTTATCAGCCAGCGCGATTCGCAAGGGATTGAGTCGTTTAGGGAAGTGTTATTGTAGCAGGAGTTGTTAGTTCAATGAACAAGGGCTTTATAGCAGGATATAGGGGCCAATTGAGAAGAGCAGAGATGCTGTAGAGAACGTCTTTATGAGATCATGAGATCTATACCAGGGGCATTACATACCTTGGTGGTGCGAGCTTGGTCGGGTTGAGCTTTGGTGGTGTGGTGTTGGTGTGGAATGGTGTGGAATGACGCAAAGGCAGCCACGCCAAGTCAAAACTCGGAAAAACTGTTAGTTCGGCTTGCCCACGGGCGGTTTCTGTGTCCCTACTGCAGCCCCACATATCTCACTACATATTACTTATCTAGGCTAAACAGTTGAATTGAGTTCCACTTATTCCGGGATCTACACCCTGCAGCAAGGTGTAAATCTAGTAACACTGCGTATATTTATCAATATATATATATATAAGTAGACGGTGTACAGCTATTATAGCTGCGAGAAAAATAAAAATTAGCTTATTAGATGTGCAATTGAAATATCCATTCAAAAAACTTGAATGAATTAATACGAGTGCTTTTGTTGTTGTTGAGATTTTCAAGTTGAAAGATTTGAGGTTGAGCTGTTTGGTCCTGTATGTTAGGTGTGTAGGTAGGTAAGGTTTTGACACAGCCGTATGTAGTTACCTAGGTGACCTTGATAACAACATTAAACAACACTACTATATATAAATCTGTATATATATGTAAGGAACTCCGCGGGGGTAGCTCTTGTCAATTACCTCTATTCTCCATTCCCTACCCAACACCCACTCTTTGACTACTTCACGTTCCTCACTTCGAGCATAGACGCACAACAACCATGCCAACTACAGTACCAGCTGCGGTGCGTATATCCGGATGGAATGTGCGGTTTACTATAGGTCCCGGAGAACCGCCTTTCGCTGGTATCTACCAAGTTGCAGGCAGCAACTTCTTAACCTTTCGCGACGTTTGTAACGACCTGCGCCTCTGCTTCGAGTTCCCGAAGGTTACAACCTACAAGGAGAGCGGCAATAATAACGAGAGCGGCAACAATAACGAGAGCGGCAATAATAACGACAACCCGTGGATCAGTATTGCTTTCGTCTTAACTAACCATCCCGACGTACCTGACCTTCCCGTCTCAACTGAGCCTCTCGCCTGGCATGGCCTAAGCTTCGTTGGGAGTAACCTCTTGGATCAACCTATACCGGGTCTCCCGCTATTAAATTCCGGGCTACAGGACTTCTTGATATACCATATTGTCTTCCATGAAAACTGCGGTCTGGGTGGTGATGCTTCACTAGAGGATCATCTAAAACGTAAGCTCTGTCGCGTCCATTATTATGCTTTCCGCTTAAATTAACCGCTTTTTAGACGGATGCGCTCAACATCTTGATACACCTACCTGTCGTCGCGACCCTCGATATTTACCGCCGAATACAGGGTCTTCTAATACAGATATTGCAGGGAAAATGCCGCTCCGAAAAACGCTGAAAGCTGGCTCCCCCTCCAAACGACCTATTAAAAGTGGCACTGTTTCACCTACCAAAGGTTTGGACGATACAGTGGATCAAGATATGCTTGCACCAAAGTCCTTGAATATCAACGAGGATGAGGCCAGAAAGATAAAAAGCGAGTTCCGGAACAATTGTTTGTTTGGAGTAACTTCTTGTGCTATATCCCGTCAAGGGAGATCCTGGCACGGCAATCCGACTATAGGCCCTGCCATCCAGGCCTGCCATATTATTCCTCAAGTACAATACCACGTCTATCCTAGTATAGGCATCAATACTACTATTGATAGCCCTATTGATATAAGCCCACGCGGGCTTCAGGCAGCGTGGGGAAAAACCTGGAGCTGCGGTAATAGTATCCTTTTAAGGAAGGATTTTTATGAACTTTTTAACGAACGACTTTTCTCTATTCATCCTATAACAAAAAGGATTCGCGTATTTATGCCATACGACATACTACTTCCATATCACGACAAAGTAGCAGCTTTACCTTCTACAATCGATGAAAACGCCCTTCGGCATCACTACGAAATGTGTTGCATTGAGAACATGACGACCGGAACGCCGCTTTCAGGAGATACCATATACAGAGTAACTAAACGCAAAAAGAAAGGGCCTGGTAGTAAAACGCCTCCTGACGAAAGTCAGTCTAAAGACTCTTCTGGACAGGATGACTTGGGAGAGGAGGCGGGAACAGCTTCGCGGGAAGACGAAAGAGGGTGCAGACGTGGGCGATTTGAGGAGTACCAAGTTGACAGTCAAACGTCCCCCCAGCCTTACTATCATTCAGAGGATGAGTATTTCGACGAGTATTTCGAGGGTTTTATTACACCTTGGAATAGTCACAATTTCCTGGCAGATGTAAACTATGAATTGCGAAAGTTTCGAACACTCCAACGATAAGTTAAGCCTGTACAACAGTAATTTGTATGCTAATGTCGGGTGGTGGTAGCCAGCGACTATTGGGAGCAAATTGCCAATTGCTGTTTTCTTTTTCTTTTCTTTTTTTTCGTTTCTTCGGTCATTTGTGAATAATCTATGAAAACAAGGAGAGTTGTGGTATTTGAATTCTTTTTGCAATAGCTTTGAGGTGCCTGAAGGACATGTATCAAGAAAATCTGTAGAAACATGACTGCTCTTGCTGATCAAAGCTTTCTTGGTGCTTCGGGCGGGATCGTGGCAACCGTAGGGCAATTCTTGGCCTTACCTAAGTAGAACTTGGAGTCTGGTCACGCCCTACCCGTGTTCAGCTACGATTGACGGCATGAATCGTTCTTTGGCATTTATAGCCGCTGTTTGCCCCGAGGCTTCGATCGCCCGAGATATAACAACCAATACTCTCGACATTCAATACAGATATCTACTACCTGCTTCTTGAATCATGTTGTCCACGAGGGAATTTCTTTACCACCTAAATCGTGAGGCTCTATCTGCCTCCAGCCGCCCGGCCACCGCGTCAACACATGACCCCACGAACGTGTCATCCGTGCCAGCCCTGCTGGAAGTCAGCACCATTATAATCTTTCAGGCGGCAGGAATCTTTGCCGACAAGATCATCCTCAACCACACCTACCAGAAGGGTAATAAAAAAATCGCGCTCCTGGCGGCGGACATGTTTCTAAGAATGAACGGAACTCAGCTTTAGGAAGAACCACTTAGTAAACGTAAAATAGATATTGTAAAGACCGCTCATGTTGCAATTGCGACGAACACGTGGGCCGCCCCAGAACTAGCGGAGTGCTACCGCATCGCAAAGCCCGTCAACTATGGGGATTCCTTCGTTGAGCCCATAGAAATACTAGATAGTATGGCGGTTAGTATTTCGATACGCCTCCCATAGAGGGTGCGGGTGCTCGTTGTCGAAATCCATGTATATTTCTCACGTTTTATTCTAATGACGAACTTGAGTGCACGACCCGGATCGTTCAAACCCCTCTATCAAGACTCAGATGACAGAATAAAAATCACAACAATAACATTCAGAGACTTGCCGTTACAAGTCCCGTTAAGTATTATAGCATGCTTATTGCCCGAAAGCCAAAGTGAGGCCGGATTAATATCGCTGATGATCTGGGGGAACAACAATCTATAATACTAACAAGGACCTAGGTATTCCGTTCCAGAACAGACTGTAGGCAAGGTGATTCGACTCCTAGTTAAAATTGAGTAGGAGCTTCTCCAGGTATTAAGTCAGACCCGTTCTACTCTGCCGTATAATGGACGATTTAATAGACGTGCCTAATTCAGTCCGCCAACTCAACAGGCAAGGCTCTTCGATCGAGGATTGTGACTTGCGCTTTCGCTGCGTGGAGCGGTCGGTGCCTTGAGTTCAGGCCGGCTGTGCGCCTCTTCAAGTCATATCTTTGTAGAAGTGATGGACTACAAGCGAACTGCAAGGTATGTGTGGTAGATGGATTGGATCGACCAGCCTGTATTGGAGTTGCGCGAGTGTTTTAATAGGCTAGTAAAAATCTATCAAGGCAATGTGTCTTCCTAGGGTAGGCATAACTGTCCATCCATCCGTCCGTCCGTCATCAAGCTCGAAAGGCGTTTTCACAATCTTCTTCACCCTTTCTGCCCAACGGTCCCATGATTGTTTCCGATGGTTCCAGGTAAGCAGGCTTGCTGGGCTATGTGGAATGAGAAGAATTGAGGAACTCGGAGCAGAGGCGAAGGAACCTGCAGCGTACCGGCGATCATGCTGTCATCCGTACAAATAATGCTTTGTTTTTATTGCACAAATGGCGTTGAGAGATGTCTCGGAGGAAAGACATTTATTTAGTTTGTTTGCGCGGCGAAATCAATTCACTATTTCTTTCCCAACCACTAGCAATGCGGTCAGATGTCCTAAAAATGACAGTGTAACGTTTGATGTAAAGGGTACATGCTGGCTTGTGAAATGATGGTAATGAGCTCGTCTATTCGATTGTGTGAGGCGGCTTGCTAAATAGCAAGTTCTACCGTTGTCAAAGTCAATGACGACTACAGAAGCAGTAGGAAGAAATCCGAAGCCACAGTAGTTCATAGGTCCGACAATGTCTCATTCAAAAAAAAGAAATTCTATGAACAACAACAACAACACCACACATGCCGTTCCATCTCTGTACGGTTGGGACCCGTGACGTAAATAATCAACGGATCGTGACAGTTCTACACTCTCATTAGGTACATAACTGACCTAGGTAAGTGCCATACATAGTACTACCCTGGGCATAAAGTTATGCAAATTCTCGTAAGATGAAGTACCTACTTACAGCTCAGGCTCAGGCTCAGGCTAAAAGCGGCATGGCTCAACCCATCCGCGAGGTACCATGTTGTTGGGGAGTTGGCCTGGACAGAGCCTGGACTTAGCGACTACCTAGGTACCCGCCATTTTCCCCAGCTTGCAGCACTGCGGCATTGTACCACACTGCACAGCCCCTCCGCTCTTCATGGTTGCCCCCCAGAGCAGCCTACCTAGGTACTTACCTACCTACCTACCTACCAGGTAGGTATGTTGTAGGTAGGTAGATACCTCCTACAGTATGGGAGTACGGTACAGCACGGTACTTGCTTGTACCAAGCGGGCAACGGGCGACGGCACAATGCAAGACCTCATTGAGGTCACCTTCCAGGGCGCCTATCCAAGTCCCTCTCCCTCCCCTTCCCCTTCCTCCATTTTTTTGCGCTTCCCTGCTTCTTTCTTGTGCATCACATCTGCGCAAGGCTTTCTCTTGTTACGTCCAAGTTCCCCCAACTTTTGCCTGCCAACCACTACCACCGCCACTTACTACCTCTGAGATAGGTTTTACCATCCCGAATCGGAATGGGAAGCCAACCTGAGCCACGCCGCTTTTAGCCTGAGACTGAGCCCTATCCTGAGCCAAACCCGCTCTTTTATAGCCGATATGAACAATAGTTTTTGATTGGTTGGAGCAGTACAGTGCGCTCCATGGCGATGAACACTTGTTGCCCGTTGTCGAGGTGCTGCCCCCACAGGGGTGATGACTAACCATATTCCTACTTCGTTCCCTCCTCGCACCCACAGGCAGCACGATGGAAACAATGTCTACATTCCGACAACACCTCCCAAAACCATTGCCCCTGATACTAGATTTCAAGCTTTTGCCATTAAGGTATCTGCGATGGCTCACACCATGTATACCTCCATTGTCGCACAAGTCTTTGTACGCACGGATAGAAAGGATCGCTACGATTTTTTTGTAAATAAATACTGCATTTCTGGCAGCATCCTTCCATGAATAACCTATTTGTCTTTTGCGACTTGTATGCAATCTCACTTGCGATGGCTTACACTATGTACCCCGACTGGCCGCAATCGGACGAGGATCTGGTGCCGCTGCCACTCGTTGACGGCCCCAAGTTGAAGCCGTTCGACTTCCAGGGGCCGCAAACGATCATATTCCTCGAGCACGCCGGCGAGGGTCTCCACGCGCACGTCTTCAAGGTCGATATCCGCGGGCAGATCTATGCACTCAAGCTGGTGGGTGCCTACACTGGACCGTTGTAAATGGGAAAGAAGGACGATGTATTAACACTGTTGCGCGTCTATAGTTCCGGTTCACCTACGATCATAACTGGCTGGGCCCCGCGGGTGACACGGACCCTAACGACCGCGAGTTGATGAGCGCCTTCTACAATTACTCGGAGCCCTTTAGCTGCGAGTGCCGTGCCTTCGGTCGCCTTCAGGAGGCCGGGTGCGAGGCGCTTGCCGTCCGATGCTTCGGCTACGTATTGCTAGACGAGGATCACGAGCGCGCGCTCGACGAACGCTTCGGCCTTAGCTTTGACGGCGACGTCGACGATTTCGGAGGCGATGAGATGCGTACGCGCTTCTTGGGCAAGGACGGTCGGGCACCGCCGATCCGCGGCATCGTAAAACAGTTTGGGCGGGTGGAGGACGAAGAGAAGCTACGGCCCGCATTCTTTCGCAAGATGGTCGGAGATGTCCGCCGGCTACAGAAGCTCGGCATCATGCACCTCGACGTCGCGACGCGGCAGGTCGTCGACGACAGGTTCAGCGACTTCAGTACGGCCATTACGGTGCCCCATTTCCTCACGACACCGGAGCTCAACCCGGGCTTGACGCCCGATATGCGATCCGCCATGGAGTTCCAGACGTTTACGTGGGCGATGGCCGACTATTTAGAGTTCGACGAGATGATGTTCAGTTGGAATAATGACTACGCGGACCAGAAAGGCAGCATCTCGGTCCGCGCATTTCCAGGGGGAATGGGCTGTCGACACCATTACCAGCTGAGGAGCAAGGCAGCGCAAGAGTGCGTCTTTACTTTTGTGGACCCGAGACGATACGATTGGAGGAGGAGGCCCAGGGCCGAGAACAAAAGCCGACGGCTGCGTCGTGCCAGGCCTTGGTTCTACGACTGTCGTGGTGATAGGAGGTTGGCCGCGGAATTGAAAGGGCGGGAGCCGTTCGACGTCCGGGTGGTGCACTGGAACTATAGCGATGGCTTTATATTCCCGCGGGTTTGAGACTACGTACGAGCTTGCTACCTAGCAATACCTGTAGTGTAGTTGCTAGCTAGCATATATAAAATATTTGTACCAATATCTACTCCGTGGATTTAGCTCTAGGTTTCTATTTTTTTTTTAATTTAAATTTTGTTTTATTACCTAGATTATACTTTATAAAATAGTGCTTTATTATATAGTTTTATTATAAACATTAAATTAAACTAAAAATTATTATTTTTTTTGTTTTTTTTATTTTTATAAAGTTATGAAAATATTATTTTTTTGTAGTAATAGTTTTAATATATTATAATACTATATAATAATTAAGTATATTTTATATTTTAGCGAACGTTATAATTGTTAATTAGCACAAATTATAAAAGTTATATATTTAATTTTATTTATTTTTATATTTATACTATTTATTTTTATATGTTTTATAAAAACTTATAATAAAAAAGTAATTATAAAGTATTTTTAATATAAAGCTAATATAAACTAAAAATAGCTTTATAAAATATATTTATATTTTAAAATAGCTTAATTTTAATAACTATAACTTTTATAAAAATAACTTAGTTTTAAATATTATTAAATATTTATAAACGTTATAAATTTTTTTATATAGCTATTTTATTTTTATAGTTTATTTTATTTTTAATTTATTTTATTTTATAAGCTTTTAATTAAAACTTAAAACTAAGTTGTTTTTAAAAGTAAAAAAGCTTTTTAGTTTGTTAAATATTTTTAAAAAAAGCAACTTATTAATAGTTTTAAAATATATATTTAATAATATTTTAAATTTAATTAACCAAGTGCCAAATTTATTAAATTTAAATAAAATAGCAAATTTAAATAATAAAGCTACTAGTTATAAATTTATAAAATAATAGTAAAATAAAAGAAATATATAATTTTTATTAGTAGCTATATTAAAAACGTTATTTAAAATAATAAATATAGAATATAGCTTTTTTAATAATTTAAGTTTTTTTTAAAAAGTTATTATAATAAAACTAGGATTTAATAAAAAAATTATTAATTTCTTTTTAAATAAAAAATAGTAATAAATTAAACGTAAACTTATTTAAATAAAACTTTAAATATATATTTAAAATAGTTGAACTAATAATTAAAATAAGTTATAATATTAAAATATTTATATAGTTTTAATAAGTTTAATTTAATATCTTATTAAATATTAATTTTAGTTTAGTTTTAGCTTAGAAAATATATTAAAATATAAGTAATATTAATAAAAATAATATTAGTTAAAGTAGTATTAATTAGAGCTATATTAAATAAAGTAATATTATAAATATATTTAATATTAACTTATTTATATTAATAAGTATTTTTAGTTTTTTTATATTTATTAGAAAGTTATACTTTTTTATTTTTATTTTTAATACGTTAGCTAATATTTTACCTAAATAATTAAACATTTTTTTTATTACTTTTAGCGTATTAAATATTAGTAGCAATAATAATAAAAGTTATAAAAAAAAACTACTTTTTTAACGATTTATTGAATAATAATAGCAATAACTATTATAAAATATTTAAATTTTTATAAAGTTATATTTTAAACGCTATATTAAATATTCTTATTAAAAGTAGAACTTATAAAATTAAATATAATAATATTAAAACTTTTAATTTTAAATAAAACAATTTAAAAAATCCAAAAGTAATTATTAATAAAAAAGATATAATTTATATTAATGTATATATATATATTAGCTAAATATATATATTGTTTAAAAATAAAATAACTTAAACGTTTAATGTTAATTAAATTATAAATTTATTTATTTATTTTTTGATAGAGACCCCCATGGGGTCTGGGTCTGTGTGTGAGGACTGCCAGGGACCCCCCGGAGGAGGGTGTCACGTGACAGTCATGTGACCCACAGACTAGTGTACATATTATCTGCACCTGCAGATAATATGTAGTTCCTTCTACTTTAATACATCATCCTGATTTTAC
>JADKYC010000172.1:0-61157 GCA_019843955.1 Xylaria sp. 218_066
CCTGCCGCAACCGCGAAAACGAAGTAATAAACTTACCTCATAGTTTCGAACACTATCAGCCCCCAAGCCGTGCAAAGCAGGGAAGAATGGCATTCCACCTAAGAGCAGTTAAAATCATTTCCTCTTCAAGTCTCTACTGAATGTCGTTCGCACTTCAAAGCTTTGTGATTTGATGTGGCGAACAACGGATCTCCTTACCCCCCAATAGGAAGCCAGGTACGCCAACATCTATTGTGCGGCCACCCTTGACAGTACGGTTATTCGCTCCGCTGAACTCATATAAATCGATCCAGCGGTGCCCAGGACCAGCATGTAAGGTGCCGTCTGAGTCAATAGACATCAGCTTCATATCTTGCAAATCTAGCAAGACACCCTGTCCATCGACGCTACCAAAGCCGGGGTTGGGGTTATGGCCGCCCCCGCGTATTGAGAATTTGGTCCCGGTTGCCGTAATCACCTTGAGAGCGATAGCCACTTCGACGGTGCCATGCGGGTGAATGAAGCATGCGGCTGGCAGCCGGCATGTCTGGGACCTATGCAGTGTCAATATGCAAATATTAATACCCCCTGCCTCATCACCTCCGCACAGCAACGATAACGTACCAATTGATATCTTCATCATCTGTGTAATCAGGACTCTCTTTGGTGTGGACATTTTGATGAAAGATGAGATCTGTAATCAAACAAGAGGTGGCAGCTCGTTGCGCTGTCGTAGGAGCAACCAAGTCTGTGATCTTTTCGTTGGCTCTATCGATTGCTTCGGAAATCTCAGTGATCTGATTAAATAAGCTTGGAGGCCCAAGATTGACCGAAACTATGTCAAGTAGGTCTTGAGACAGCAGCGCGAGCGCCTGATTCGTCCAGTAGAGGGTTAAATACCAAAGTGCGAATATTTTTCTTGCCATGGTTTCAGTGGTTCTTGCCCAGCTGGTGTTTGGTAAAATTACTCGCGGGTCCAGACGGCCTACGATATCTGCACAATATTACTATCACCATATATACATACAATCGGTAAGCCTGAAAACTTACCATATACACTTTACCCATACTGGTTACGTGGCTCATCAGACGAAGCCATGTAGAGATGTCCTCAACTAGGACGCATTCACATTGCACCGCCCATGTCAGTGTTCATATATTTATCCTTGCACAGGATTCAGCGCCAGCCGCAGGATTTCACCTCCCGAAAACGTAAAAAGAGGCGGCTATGCAGGACGCTACCCGAAGGAATATCTAACATGACGACGAAGAGCGGAAGACAGCGGAAAATAGTCAACGACGAGATGGCGATATGTCAGCGATTGCGAGCAATAGGGTTCTATTTCATCGATTTGGAATATCAGCTAGAGCCTAGACGTGTTGTAGGGCAAGGCAACAGCCCAAAAAGGGGGTTTGATGGGGCAAATACTTAGTAGAAAAAGCTTACATGAGACTTCACCATTATAGATCCATGACGTCGTATTCATTAATACCACGTCAGCGAAGTAAAGCAGTATCACACATAACCTATTCCACCGAGACTCGATAGACATGACAGGGTACTACCGGTATACTTACCTAACTAAGACAGAGAGACATGGACTGAGGTACCATGCATTAGTGCCTGTCGATCGTACTAGGGTGCCTACATGAGGCTTTCGCTAATCCTTATGCTACCTAATCCTAGTAAGCTTAGGAATATCCGCCAAGAACAGGTAAGGACCCAAAGCCACAATAGTCATGGCTTGTCCAGATTTTTTTTTTTTTACCAATCATTCAAAGGGTTTATCATCCCTTTGACTTCTGTCTCGGCTCTATGACCTGAAAAGTACTATGTAGACCAAATCAAACAGCGAGCTGGCTGCATGATTAGATATACGTCATGAATCACTCGGATAACAACTTCATTGGGTATATCTAGATCTATGTATAGAAGCAGCTTCATAAGTCAAGGAGCCAAAATAATAGTTAAAAGAGAGAATGCGATAAATTTATCATCATAGAATAATGGGAAGCGATGAAGGGTACAAATCTTGGTCCCCCGTCTAAAGTTCGGTGAAGTGTAAATTACTCAAGTAGGCTCTCCTCTGTCCTTCTCCTTACCATAATAGTGGCGGCCGGATCAGGAAACATCTGTTCGTCCGCGAACAAATCTTTGGGCCTACCTTTTCCCGTGGGGAATTTGAAATCGAAGTCCATCAAGATCTTCACGAGTATCATTTGAACCTCGCTGATCGCGAAAGCTCTCCCGGGGCAGGCGAGCTTACCGTAGCCAAAAGTTAGGTTGTTCACGTCCGTCTGGCCGGCCAAGTGCTTATTTTTCTCGTCGGGTGTCACGTGCCGTTTATGATAGCTCCTCATAGGATCAAACTTTTCCGGGTTCGGCGTAATTGCGTGTGAGTTTATATGGTTGTACGCAGCCCAGGAGATTCTAGCACCTTTAGGAATATGTGTCCCATCTTGAAGTGTTAGTGGCTCCATGGCCTCTCGTTGCGGTGAGACTGAACATAGCTGTTAGCACGATTCAAATTCAAATAAACTGATCAATAGCTTGTGAGTCGGGTAGCTTTGAGCTGACAGAACTTACGTATGATTGGGGGTCTCAACCGCTGTGTTTCGACAATGAAGCTATTCATCTTCTCGAGCCTGAAAAGCCACTGCACAATCCCTGCTTTCGAGCCCATGGGACCAAGTTCGTTTACCGTAGTTTGAATCTCGGCTCGCAAAACCGAAAACCATCCTGGATGCTCGCAAAGATCGTAAAGGATATTGGAGACGGTCATGGACGTAGTATGGATGCTCGCAAGACTTAATAGAACCTGGCGTGCTGCCATCTCCTCGTATCGAGTTTCCTTCTCATCCCCTCGGTCTAACATCCAGTTCAGGAGCGTATCATCCTCTCCGGTTCCAATGCCCTTGTCGTCTGAACCCTTTGAACTTGCGAGCTTTTCCATCACTGGTGATAGGATTCGCAGAGCTGTCTTATACTTTCTTGCCAATCTATATCTCGCAGGAAGGAATAACGCAACGAGATAATGCATCCAAGGCGGAAATCTGCGAAGTGTGTACGCGACTTCTAGCATGTCTCCCGGATAATCGATTATTAAGTTCAACCACTCTGGGTCTCGAGCTGTTGGATATCCTACCATGACTGCAGACGTAATTCGCGCTACGACCATACGCATAAGGGGCTGTATGCCAACTTCTGTCCAATCTAATAGTAATAAACTATATTTAGCTGAGTTCTTCTACCGTAGACGTCCACTTCATCTACATCTGCATTTGTCGCTTGAGATAAAGATAATTGGCTTACCATCAGTCTGCGGAAGAGCCACGGTACAGGCATTCGAGATCTCTTTCTTCACTATATCGAGGTATTTGGGCAGTTCTGGAGTAAGCTTATTCTGAAGGACACGAAAGTGTAGATCAGAATCCATGAGAAAGCTGGTTTTTGTGTATTTGTGAGCCATATTCTTCACTTGGACCCTCACAGCACTGATCTTTTCAGCCGGCATCAAGCGCATCTCGGACAGGTACTTGTGCGGCAATATCGTAATATCAGCGTCGTAGCGGCGCACTATAAATGGCCTGTCTTGAAACTATGCGACAAATCGTCGGTTAAGCTCTGACACACACACACACACACAAGCGTTGAGACATTAGAAAATAGAGTGAGTGAGATAAATCTAGTGACCACAGCAAAGCAAGGAGGAAGTCAGATTGGTACAAAAAGAGTTGATACCTTTTTGTATCCGCTTGTCACTATAGCCATAGCGTTGTCGGTAAACCTTGACTTCGTAATAATTGACGGCTCGAACCACCACCGGGCTCCGTGGATAGGGGCATTTTGCAGCCTCAACTTGGCTGGGCGGACCAGATATGCTATTGAACATAGGGCGACAAACAAACAGATATATATGTAATAATCCCTTATGCTGAAAAACTCTTTCAACAACCGACAGAGCAGAATGTCTTGATCGCAAAAGGTTCCGGTTGGAAAGTAAAATGCAGTTTCCGATGATTGAGAGAAGTTCAACCCGGGAAGAGTGTTCGCGGAGGCCATAACTTCTGCAATGAATGACATAGTCCAATTCGTAACAATTAGCATGCAGATTGGGTCTTTTACTGTGGGATTTATTCAATATATTTTCATAGGATAAGTACAAAGCGATGGGGATGACATGAAAGTGCTGCTATGCTCATGTAATAACCACAGCCGTGCATCAACACATCCAATACCTCCTAAGTATTCTAACGAAGCATGAAGACGTTCTGTTGTGGCGGGTTCGAACGCCCGAAAAGCGTATTAGCAATTAGTATCCCTTTGAGTGCCGCTTCGGCACCAACCCCAAAAAGACACCGACTTGACCCACACTACCCCTGTTAACAAAAGTGACACAATTTAAGCATATCTATACACGCTTTTACTGCAAAACTCGCTTGTAATACTTGTTCCACCCAGTACTTCTATCATGGGCAAAATCATGTGTAAGTGGAGGTATCTACAAAATGAATGATTTGATTGGCCCAAACCCTGGTCATCGGTGTACTCAAGGATATTGGTGCCGAAGCGGCACTCAAAGGGATAGCCCTTAAAGGCGTTCCCCAACTAGATCCTCCGGCAGTTAAGGACTGTATGCCTGTCCGATGTGATCCGGAACCCCTGCCATTTTCGTCATTCCGCCGTATCAGTTACATAAGTACATATTAGTTCTCAAATACACTGTCCTCGCTCTCTCCCCCACACTGTCTTATAAAGGGGTAAAATTAGGCAGTAACCAAGACGATCCCTGAGCGCAAATGCTTGAGTACGCAATAGGAAATGATTTGACAATTATGGTTTACAGAGATCTAAATATAGGCTGACAGGATAAACTACCTAACCTTCAATGTAGCAGTGTTGTGCTTAAGTATTCTCCCTATTCAATAACAGATTCCGCTATGGAGTTTTAACTTCTTCTTCGCATCAAGACCCTGGCTGCAGGGTCAGGGAAGACATTCTCATCCGAGCCCATATTAAGTGGCCTATCCTTTCCGTCGGGAAACCTGAAGTCGTAGCGTAATAACAGGTGACCGAGAATCAGCTTGATCTGCTGACTAGCGAAGAATCGACCAGGACATGCAAACTTTCCATGGCCGAAATGAAGGCTGTTGCTGTCGGTCGTGGCGAATTGATACCGGTGCGCGTTCTCGGGATGCTCGTCCCGGAGCCGGACCCATCGGAACGGGTCAAAGGTGTTAGGGTCATTGCTCTCACCAGCGGGAAGTATCTCCGGGTCGTGGAGGATCGCGTCGGATGCCATGCAAAAGTGGGTGCCGGCGGGAATAGTTACGTTGTCGGAGAGTTTCAACTCTTTCCGGGCGACTCGATTGAAAGCAACTTGTTCATAGTTAGTCAATCCGTCTTTTACCACCGATTTCCTTCCAACTTTCTTCTATCTTTCTCTATCTCTCTCTTTCCAGATCGACTATAGTGTCGGGAATGCCATTGTAAGGGGTTAGGAGGAGTAGGAGATGATGATATTGAAGGATTTGGCTTACTCAAAGCTGGTGGATTTATGCGTTGGGACTCTCTAAGGAAACTGTCCAATTTCCTGAATTTGGGGATGATAGGCCGCCGCCAGCCCCCGTGGTTCTCGATAATGTAGGATAGCTCATCCCTAAGGGGCTCAAAATACTGAGGATGCGCACAGAGATCATAGATTGCATGTGAAATCGACATGGTTGTTGTGTGGATTCCAGCTAGACTCAACATAAGTTGTCGGTGTGCCAGTTTGTCCGGCTGGGCCTCTTTGCCAACACCCATATCCATCATCCACTGTAGCACATCTTCCTCCTTTTTATACTCCCCCGCGACGGATGAGGTCTCCTTAGCTCGACGCTCCCGTATGACGGGGCCAATAATTCGTTTCGCAGTTGCGAGGTTACCGCGTACACGCCAGTAAGCGGGAAGTAGAGGTCCAACAAGAGCGTGTAAGTACGAAGGAAGTGGGCGCAGGGTCATGATGATGGCATAAGAGTTCTCAGTAAAGTGGATGGCTGTATAAAGCCACTCCTCTTGACGGCATATCTCCGGTCCGACGAGAATCCGCCCGGAGACCCGCGCGACCACGCGAAGAAGCAGTTCGTAGATTGACACGCTCACCCACTCATCTATACAGCCATCGTTATTGGGGCATGGAAAAGGAAAGGAGTTGGAAATAAATAAAATAGATAGAGTCTCTTAGTGGCGTAACTTACCTCGGCAGTCTGGGAACTCGATATCCAACGCATAATCTAGTTCATCCTTCATCAGGGGAGCCGTGGCGGCCAGATTCGGCGTAAGCTTCTGTTGGATAACACGGCTGGGTAAATCGCCATCTAATAGAATGTCTCCGGTTGTATACCGACCGCAAACATTCTTGACATGCGCATCCATGCCGTTAACATGTTCCTCAGGCATGCTGCGAAGCTCGTCCACGTGCTTGTTTGAGATGACCAGTATCTCTCCGTCATTTCGACGTACCCTGAACATCGAGTGTTTGTACTGCATTGGAAGACATTTATCACTAAGCATTTCTTAGGCCATTCTTTCAATTGTTCTTTACACGCCTATCTTCATGACTGGGGCTGACATGCAAAGTTGTGTGAAGACGGGTCTTGAATTTTATTTACCTTGCGATATCCCTCCTGTATCATCGATCCACTACCGCTTGAGAAACGTAAACCCACGAGCCATCCGGGCTCGAATATTGACCTGTAACCAACCACAGGAGCATTGACACCGATGGGATTTAAAGGAATGATACTGTATAGGTAGATACAGATGATAATCGTAGAAATTATGGGTAAAGGGCCAGCAGGACCGGAAAGCCATTCAAAATTTCGCCCTTGCACATCGAAATGTGCCTCCTTGGTGAAATTGTCCATTGTGATGAATAAGGATGAGCCAGTTATGGAGGGACTCTATTACACGTTTGCCATCACTCAAGCCCATCTTTGCATGCTACCCTTTGAGGCTTCTGTTTATTTACATGATTACCGGTATGAAACAACAATGAGATTTAGCGGAGAGATGCCAAAGACGTGAATAGCAGCAACTTTTCTACGTCTGGCGACCTCCGGGCGGCCATCACTTTTGGTTGTGTTCCGCGGTCCTGCATATCACCATCAAGTTTGGAATCCCGGAGGCGGAAGCATTACGGAAAGGTTTCCATTAATCAATAAGTATGGTTGCGTGTGGCACAGCATGGTTATAAAGCTCTGAAGGATTCCGCTCCTACCTTACAGCGCCACGCACCGACTTTTCAAAGGCAAGTCATGAAACCAATAGAGTGTTATTGCGGCAATGCAACACACCAAATTCAGCCAACCACCTGGTGCATACGGATGACTGTTGGCTGCAGATGATCGACACCGTGAGAATACCTAATGCGACCGCCAGTCGGTCACTACATGTATCTGACATGTACATCTCATGGGGAACGCATAATCGGAAGGATTGTCCGTTCTAGGTCTCATCACGAAGAACCCTTGCTTTCCTTCCAGAAACTCTTACTCAGAGGTTTGTCAAGTGCCGATTCTCCCAACCCATTGGAGTCGAGTGTTCACCCACCATCATAATCCCTGGCAGCACGTTTCTGTCTCCAACGTCTCGCCGAGTGGCGCGCTCTGGTTTGCTGCATAATCTGTCTCGTGTTCTATCATACAAGAAGTCCTGTATTCGACCATCCGCGTAAGACCGTAAGGATTTGTTCTAAACCGTGAAGCTTACACACACCTATCTCAACATGATTTTGGTGCAACAATCATGTTTTTGATTTTTTTTCTAGAGTTTAAGCTTCTGCAAGTCCTTCATCAATTTATGCTGTGTCGCGCACAATCGCTATGTCGTCCGGCTCCGTCCCTGCGCCCGTAAACCCGAATGACCCCGGTAGGGGCCCGGCCATCATAGGGGTGACCTGGACCTTGAGTGAGTAACACCTGGAGTCATTTTTCTCATGTTTAGCCGCTTGCAGAGGCAGGGGTGTCTCGAGGGGCGTGTAGAAACCCCAAAACCCTTTGCTAATTTTCCCTAAACAATTGATTACTGACTTCAGCGAGCGATAGCAACTCTTTGCAGCCTCTTTGTCGCCTTCAGATTCTACTGTCGCTCGCAGCCACCGTCTCGGCTCGGATTAGATGATTGGACTATACTCATAGCTTTGGTAAGCCCCCCAGCCTTCGTTTTGCACACGGGCTCACAAACACGACTCCCTCTTTAGGCGATCCAGTTGCTTCATCAGGCACTTATCACCGTCGCTTACCATTTTGGCGCTGGTATGCACGATGAAGACCTCACACCCCCACAGCTTATAAGGGTTTTCATGTGGTTCTGGATATCCACTACACCAGCCATCGTGGTTTCTATCGTTGCCAGGATATCGGCCGCCATCTTATTGTTCCGCATCTTTCGCAGTGTATCTTGGTTCAAATGGTTCATCATCGTCTTCACTACCCTCCAAACGATAATTGGTATCATTGCCATTATTGCAATTTAGTTAGTATTTCTGAGTCATTTATTCTCCGATTCGGGCAGAGTTATCCTGCTATATGCCTGCTATGAACGAAGATTCTAATTCTTTATCTCCCACAGCACTCAAGCCGAGCCCATCCAGGCCCTCTGGGACCCTACCGTTAAGCCCACCCGAGTTAGAGACTCGCGGTTTAAGGATGCCATTGTCAACGTTTCGCAGTGTGAGTGATCAGACGAGCCCCTGGTGTGATATCACGAATTCTAATAGCAACTTTACCCGACAGCCTTCTTTGCGTTCTCCGATTTGTCCTATGTTTTCTTTCCGGTTTTCATCATTTGGAAGCTGAACATGCCTCTCCGTCGGAAGATCGGGCTTGCTATAGTTCTAAGCCTGTCCTTTATTAGCTTCGTCGGATCTGTCATGAAGCCCGTAACTGCCTCGCTCGCCCACGATCAGTACCAATCCAGTTTAGTGATTATATGGTCCAATTTAGAGCAGACACTCGTTATCATGATAACCTGCGTTCCCGCCCTGCGCGCTCTGGCTATCCTTGAGATACCCATCATCCGCTCGATCAGCTCATCTATAGCGTCCATCATCACGCCCTCAAGTCGGAAGGGCAGCATGTCCACGTCATCGTCTCAGGCGCGGAACGGGTGGGAGGAAATAGGTACACCGGCGCAAGGGGCACGTCGCAGGCGTGGGGACGGTTCTTTAGGTGGCAGCGCTACAGCAATTGCGAAAGGAGAAGCGCACAGCAAGCATAGTGTGGAACTGGGTCCGTACATTCAGCGCACCGATCAGTTCACCATTTCGTATGGAAACGAGCCAAAGCCGGTTGAGAATGTATAGGGAATTTGTAAATTATTCAAGAACGGAATCGTCCTGTAGTTGGGAAATTCAATCATCATAATAAATGGTCCCGTAACATAATAAGAAGTGTGGGAAACATGCGCAAAGACTATTCTTATTTAGGGTTTCATGACAAGAGAAAGGGCTAGCTACTTGATGTATAATCGTATATGTTCTACTTGCATGGATATTCTTTGGAGTATGTACGTTTTTAGATTGTATTGAACGCGTCGTCAAAACGCCCTTGTAGAGTCCACGTGAGATTCTTGTGAACCGGCCATTGGTGTTTTCCCACTACATCTCGAAGCATTTCTAGTAAGGTGGCAAATTTTCCGATCCGCGCAACCAATAGCCCACGCAAAACGTGAGTTTCATCGTCATCGTCAAGTTGCCAGAATCCTATTCGCATCCTTTTGCGGACGCCGGGATGGACCCCCCCTATTTCTTCCCCTTCTCCCCAGCTTGTGCGGTTACGCTGTTCATAAATATTGTCAACTTCATTCACTACCGACCCTCGCCGAGGTGGAAGTGCCGCAGGTACAGATGCGACTCCGTTTTCAAGTCCCTCCGCAGTATTGACCGGATACTGTGACCAAGAAGCACCACCCCATATGCGACCTCTGTCTCCCTTGTCAGAGTGGAAATCTTTCCTGCGAGAATTCGACGGCAGCAGCACGGCATGTGCGTCCTCCAAGCTGCACGCAATCTTCTCACACATAGACAGGATCAACATGACAAATTCTGACTTAGTTCTGCATGCATGGCAGCGCAGGAGAGCTTCGCAGTCAGTCAAATATGTCTTCATATGTTGCAGGAGGTTTTCTGCTGTAGCAGACTGGTCTTGCAATCCGTGTACTAGATTGACTTCTATAGCCTCATGTGTACACATAGCCAGGCTGAAACACAAACAGCTCTGCGCATTGTTGTGTTTGTGTTCGCGAGACCGCGAGGACGCGTGAAAGCGGCTATTAATGCTACCATTGATCCTCTCAGTACCTGAGAGCATTTTGGGGAAACGAGCACTTGAAACCCCTGCATGGGGTAGCTCGTCTGATGGCGAGGGCAGATCAGAGGCAAAGCCGGCGCTTGTCTGAAAATCGAATGGGAAATTGAGGTCAGAACAGAAGCCGAGCTCAGTGTCTGGGAATACGGCGCCACTCGAGGGATCCGTTGCGATACTTGTCGGATGTGAATACCGCGGCTGAGAATCAGGAAGGGTCGAGGAGAACGGCGTGGTCGTCGTTGTACCATCTTCTTCGGTGGAGTCTAGGCTACCCCTAGCGGTAGTCGGAGTACCCTGTCGAATTTCTTCATTCAGGGTACTTCCAGGACGCTTCCGCTGTGTGCTTGGATAACGACATTCGATGTTCCTAGCAAGGCAGCGTTGACAGCCATACTCTTCACCGGTGCATTTTGCCTGTGTCGGACCTCAATGTCTCGTCAGATTCAGATTGCGTAACGATTGAACTTTGTGTTTTGATCCAATTGGTGTTCTCCCCTCTCTGAACTTTGAGAAGTTGCACATCTCATTGGCTAACACAACTTCGACCAAAAAGACATCACAATAGATAGACCTCGATACAAAACTACGAGAGAGATACTATGAGGAGAAGAAATGGGGTATGTGTCTCGCTGACCTTTCTTTCTCGACAGGACGCACAGGCTGTGCGTGCAGGCACTCCCTGGCGCTTCTTCGCGAAAGGCGCATCGGTGGCCTCGAGTGAGTAGGCCTCGTCGCTCGACCTATTGTATCTCAGAGTACCAAACATGATAGGTATGATCCGAAGGTGCCATCCAGTGTACACCACCGTATCAGATGGGCCGTCCTTCTGCAGTTATGGTGCAGTTGTGGGCGGATAATAAGTAAATGCTACACCAGGCAGCCCCTGAGAGGCCGGGTCTCTTGAGGATGTACAATCAATCAACCATGGGACGGAGGCGTCATGATGCCTTGGGTACTCGGGGCTCTGGAGACGAGCGCCATCAGACGGGCGGTATTTGTCTTCGCTAAAGCGAGATCTGTGGCACGTAGCCTTCCATCTTGCACGATCAGCTTTGAAACTGCATACGTCACATAAGCTCATGCACCGCGGATGCCTTAACATTGTCATAGTAGGGTGCCATTGCAGAGTGTGATGGTGAAAGCGGCAAAACAGTATCTACAAGTAGGACTTTGAACGGTGTCGCAGATGGCTGTCGTAGTTGGTTGTCGTCGTTGGTGTGGTGGGGTTGCGAATCCTTCGTGATAGGTAGGATGTTGTGATGGATGTTATATGCAGGCAACCCGGGGTTGCATGTGTGGTCCTTATTCGGTCCAGTTGCCCGTATTTAGAACGTTTAGCATACCCTATGCTTAGGTGAGCATGCGGCGCAGACAGGGCACTCGCCCCCGCACATCACATCCACTCCGCCTAATCGCCTTCTTCATTAACTAGTGTCCCCACCCACCTAACCGGATTACCCCCCTAGTCGGACACGATTTACACCAAAACTCACCAACTTTGAAACTCTATAACTAATTAACAAAAATAGATACAACAAATCGAAAAATATATTTATATAGAGAATCACTTAGATTTTTAAAAGACACAGTTGTAGCAAAATCGGTAGGTATATATAGCCTGGTACCTAAGGTAATAGAAAGGTACGTAAATTTACACTTTAAAAGCACATAAATATACATTTACTTTTTAGCCTCATTAAAAATTAAAAAAATATAAGGTTTTATTTTTAAGCTGTTAATATTAAAGTAAACTTAAAAATCTTTTTGTTTTTTTAACTAGCTTATTTATAAGCAAAAAATAGTTAGAAAACAAATTTACAAGGATTATTTTAGCAGTCATTTTTTTCATTTTATTATATCTTATTTAAAAGATTAGCCAAACAGCTATAGCTTTTATTTTAGCTTCATTTAATAGTTATAAATTAAATTTAATTAAGTTTATATTTTTCCGATTTTATTTGGGGCTAAAAAATAAATGTATATTTATGTGCTTTTAAAGTATAAATTTACGTACTTTTCTATTACCTTGGGTACCAAGCTATAGGTGTTAACAGATCTTTTTGCAAAATCTATCCCTTAAAATCTAGATAATTCTCTATTTAATTCAGTTTACTAGACTCTTGTATCTATTTTTGTTAATTAGTTATAGAGTTTCAAAGTTGGTGAGTTTTGGTGTAAATCGTGTCCGACTAGGGGGGTAATCCGGTTAGGTGGGTGGGGACACTAAGTACCTGGTAAGTAAGCATTTACCGGCAGATCCCTAGCGCCCGCTTGTTCAGCGCAGGCCTAACCCAGGCAGGTTATAGGTTACCTATAGTGCTTCTCTCTTAGTGTTAGGTAGTCCTACCTAGGTACGCTAAAGCAGCCAGGTACTCGAGTAAAGTAACTACCTAGGTAAATGCTTAACTTGCGGCTCTCTTCGTACCATTCATTATATCACTTACCTACTATAGGTAAGCACCTAAGCAGGCACCTACAGGCTGTCTGTCCCTGTTCGCCATGCCCAGTAACCCCAAGATTTGAAGAGCCAGAGCCAAACTCCATTCCCCATTGTGAACACCATCCTTTTGGTCATTTTCACGTTGCCTTCAACTTGTTTCAACAACTAATCGCCAAGACTCCCGGCCAGGTGTGACAATGGCAGGATTATCTCTGCTAGGGCCCAATATCCCCAGCCTCATACTCAAGTCACTCGCTGCACTTGCGGTAGTATGGGTTGGCCAGTTTCTCTACCGGGGCTTTACGACGAGGATCAGGTTCAGGGCCATGGCAGCGCGTGGTATGGTGAGTTTTGTCATCCCCAGACCCAGACCCTGTCCTTCTAGGTGTGAAGACGCCTCTTACTCACCAAGTTTATACTTGTGTTGCATGTGCTAATAGTGGAATTATAGCCAGTACCTAGACCCCATTCCCTTCTTCTCGGCCATCTCCCCTTAATGAAGAAGTTAAGAGAGGGTTTACCCAAAGATGCTCACGATACATACGCTCAGCGAAGACTGACCTCGAATTGGGCCGAGTATTTTCCTAATCTAGAGAAATGTCCTCCCCTCATATATATGGATCTTTGGCCCTTTCTATCCTACCCGCTCATGTACGCCACTAGCCCCGAGGCCTGTTATCAAATGACCCAAGAGAAGGCCCAACCCAGACATAGCATGTTTGCATGGGCTATCTACCCTGTCACAGGAGGCAAAGATCTGATATCGATGGATATCCCAGATCATCGCGTTTGGCGTGCTCGGCTCAACCCGGGCTTTTCATCACGCAATTTGACGTCACAAGTGCCGCTCATGATTGAGGAGGTCAGCACATTCGTACAACAACTGCGAGAAAAGGCCGGAAAAAATAATGAATACGGCGAGCTTTTCCCTCTCTACGAGAGAACCGTCAATTTAACCTTTGATATCATCATGCGGGCTGCCATGTGAGTAGATTATTGTTTTTATTTTTCGTTTTCATTTTCAGGCGTTGATCTTCTTGCTGATTTCACTACTAGAGACCTCCGCGTTAATGAACAGCTGGCCGGCCCCGGTCCAATTCTCAAGGCAATGAGGCAACTAATCACCCATGTAAAGGCTGAGAATATTAAAAGTAGATTGGAACGTATGATGCCAGCTTATAGAAAAGATGTAACAAGAAACGAGACTACGATCCGCGATATCTTGCTCCCCCATCTGAAATCACACTTAGGTAAGGAGATGGATCCCACTTCTCCAAAGACGGTCATAGACCTCGCACTCAAGGAGCTAAAGAACGAATCTCGCGGCGCATCCGTGCAACCAGGCGAGTCTTTCTTTGATACTGTGCTATCGCATCTTAAGCTTTTTATTCTAGCTGGGCACGATACGACAGCACAAGCCATGTAGGTTACAATTTCTTCCCCTTTTACGCATCCTCTTGCAGTACTTCACTAGCAAGAGCCGATATGACCGTTCAATAAGAGATGTTACTGATACTCAACCAAGGTGCTGGGTATTCTACGAGCTCTACAGCAAACCAGAAGTGCTCAAAAATCTGAGGGCCGAGCTTGATGATGTCCTTGGACCAGACCCGAAACTTACCTTATCACAGCAACCCCATAAACTTAACAGCTTACAGTATACCACTGCTATAATTAAAGAAACTCTTCGCCTCCATCCATTGGGCGCCACACATAGGCGAGGAAGTCCCGGATTCAATATAGTGTATGAGGGAACAGTATATCCGACGTTGAATGCTTTGATAAATACAAGTCCGACTGCAATTCATTTGCGCAGCGATTTGTGGCCTCGGGTAAACGAGTTCCTCCCGGAGAGATTCACTGTGCCGGAGGGACATACACTTCATCCTATGAAGAATGCATGGCGCGCTTTCGAGCTTGGAAACACGAGGTGCATCGGCGAGGAATTGGCAATGATGGAGATGAAGCTCGTACTTGCACTCACTGTTCGTGACATCGATATGGAATTCGATTGGATAGGCTGGAATAAGTTACAGTACGCCTTCACCTTTTTCTGACATTACCGTTTCCTTCGCGTAATCAGAGGTTGTCGCGATGCTTTGCTCTGCTCTGTTGCTCTAACATCCTCATTTAGGAACCGTACAGTGGCGCCAGACATGGTGGATGGCCAACATATGTACCGCGTCGGAAACGGCATTGGTACTGTCAAGGATAAGTTACCTACTCGCATTGGGCTTCGATAAGTTAGGTTAAAGTAGAATACAAGCTCTCTATACTTTATTATTATTGTTGTTTTTGGCTTTAGCTTGGAAACGGTCACATCAATATCAGATTTTGATTGCTTTTAGCTCAAAATATACTACCTAGTGATATTTTTCTGCCCGGCTAGCTTGTGAAAATGCTATCTTTACGAGTTAATAGTAAAAGGCTCATGCTGTATAGAGGCTAACCAACAACACTGGTTGAGGTATCTAATTTACACTATGCCCAGTTGTAGTGTAGTGATAGCATTGCACAACCATCTCCCACTACGACCATCCAATCACATCCCAATTGCGACTCTCCAGATGATTTGACGATGAAACTATTCAAAAAAATTCCCCGTGGCCATTCTATCAAGTCTCTTATATACAAGAACAATCGGTTGTTCTTAAGGAGCGGCATGCTGCGAAAGCACAAGCGTGAAAAAAGGCTCTAGCATAATAGAAAGTTCCAGCGGCAAGAACTAACCTATGTGGGCAACTCCTGATTTACATGTCCCCCGTTTTGAAGTGTGCCGTTGGGTATTTGAGCACAGTCAATCAGCGGCGTTGCCGTTTTGGGGTCTCTGCATACAGGATTCCGTATATGGTGATAGGTTCAGTATTATAGAAATACTCATAAGTAGAATTGCCTTAATATCCCGCGTCGCGAATAATACCGTGTGTCTAGAAGCTTACCAAATACCCGAATATTTTTCAACGACGATGCGTTTACCGTATTCTCTAGCCCTAAGCTTGTGCTGGCTTGCCGTTGTAGCTGTGCAACATGCCAAACCACCCGCTTCCACCTTGGACTTAGTGTCGAGCACTCTACAGTCACCCATTTACGACTCGACGCTAGAGAGACAGCTCATGCGTTTAGGCGATGTGACATGGGCCACTTTACTCGGGATGAAGCAGGCTTCACCGTCTCGCGAGCTTGCTGAAATGGCCTGCGATATTCTAGGTCAAACATTTCCCGGCAGGGTTTACACAACTCGCAATGCTCAGTATCAAAGCGAGGTAGAGTTCAATTGGTTGGTGCCTAATTATTCTTCTTCCTAGTAGAGGCTGCGAGGACTGCTGAAATTATGAAGGTGATAGCATCACTAACATGGTTTTCTTTCCCTGAATCAAAAGGTCCAAGACGGCGTGGTTGCAATCTGCTTGTATAATTCGACCGACTAACACGGCCGAAGTGGCCATGGCTGTTCGGGTAATCAAAGTTTCGGGGACCAAGTTCGCCATAAGGTCCGGAGGCCATAATCCTAACACGAAGTTTGGAAGTATCGATGGTTCCGGGGTCCTGCTGGATCTCAAGAACCTTGACGCGATTTCTCTCGGCAGAGATGATGTCTTGCGAATCGGGGCGGGACAAACGTGGGAACAGGTTTACCACTTCGTACAGCAGAAAGAAAAGAGCGTAATCGGTGGTCGACACGGATCCGTTGGAGTTGCTGGGTTGCTGTTGGGAGGTTGGCACGAACGATATCCCAAACTATTTGCTCATAAGTGTTGACCAACTTGTGGTAGGTGGCTTGTCGTTCTTCCCTAGCCTCTATGGTATGGCTGCCGACAGTGTTATAAATTTTGAAGTGCGTTTCCTATAACTCTTATGGCCCCTACAGACCTTTAAAACTACAGATTTTGGTACTCTTTTCTGAATGCCTAGCACCGTCTAGGTGGTGTTGTCCGACTCGAGTATCATCAACGTCAACAGCGCGGAAAACCCAGATCTCTACAAGGTTCTCAAGGGTGGTGGCGCTAACTTCGGTAAGCGTCTCGTCATTGGTAGCAACGAAGTCAGTTACGACTATTAATCTTGGAAGTTACCAGGCATCGTGACGCGTTTCGATCTCGAGACGTATCCTCGAATCAACGCTCAGTACACGGTTAACGCGTACGACGCATCGGATCACGTCAACATACTACGCGCAACAGTAAAGCTGCAACAGGCTATGGAGAACAATAATAAGATTGGCTTCTTCTTGAATGTTGTCTCAGGTTTCATGGTAGCAGGGCTACTGTATGCCGAGCACAGCAGCGCCCCGCCCAAGGCTTTTGAAGAGTTCTTCCAACTACAGAGCCTCATAGTCCCCGTGGTCCCGACGACGAACGGGACTGTCTTAGACCTAGTCCCAATTCTTGACACCGTTGGTGCAACCCTCTTACCCGTTAGGTAAGATAAAATCCTACTGGATCCCGAATTTTCCCTGAAATCAAGACGGACAGACAGCTGAGGCCTTTTAGACGTGCGCTAAACGCTGTCTCAACGAAAGTGGACTATGAACTATACCTAAAAGTCTACGGGCGTTATAGCAAATTGTTGGAAGATGGATATGCTCCTGGTAACATCTCCTATACAATACAGGCCATTCCCTCGTCCGTCGTGGATGCAGGGCGAAGGCATGGGAGCAACATTCTCGGCCTAGACAGCACGTCACAAAGCTGTAAGACGTTAGAGCCCCGTTTGTCTACTTGAGCGCTAAAACAAGGAACTCAATAGGGTGGGCTTGCCTGATCGAATGGTCCGAAGAACCTATGACGGACGTTGCCCATAAGCAGGTCGGTAACCTTGGGGACATTGTTAGATCAGCAGCGCAGGAAACAAACAGTCTACTGCGTTACACGTTCATGAACGATGCAGGTGCCTCTCAGTCGGTCATAAATAATTACGGCCCAGAAAACAGCGAGTTACTCAAGTATGCTGCGGAGAAATACGACCCTGAGGGTGTCTTCCAGAAACAGCAGAACGCGGGCTTTTTGCTCGACTGATTAGTCAGGCTCACGATGCTGCAATCAAAGGGCCATAATTGAGGAGTATTCTGCCGCAGCAGTCTTATTGCCTTTGATGCTTCTTGATTCAGGCTGCTAGCTAGGTGTAAAGTCATGAATACTCACGAAATGATAATAGCCAATGTCCAACGTTGCAAAACAACCCTTGGTTTCATCAACTCGTCTCACGGTGAAATCAATCGCATGTTCCAATCTACGAATTATTCACACTTACATTCATTTAGATAGATATAGCCGCTGCTTATGCTTCCCCTAAGTAAGTTGTTCAAACCAGCTCCTAGACCCTAATGCTGTATAATTAGATTATGAAATGAGCATGCCAAATCAAGAATTATTTCTTGGAAAGCTCTATCTTATTCTGAGCCATAAATTGATTTATTCAGTTCATTCCCATGCCGGAAGACATATTCACAGTCTACCGGGGTGGGGGATGCGAAAACACTCTGTAATACAACGTGACGGTCATTCAGGCGACTAGGTAGCATTTACGAAAATCGATAGGACGTTCGGCTGACTGGTAGGCATACATGGTCGGCCAGAGCGATAACATAAATACTAGACAGCTCCTTCAGCTGCTGGAAATACGACTTTGCGCCTTGGGTCTCTGTGGGATCATATCCCTCTCATCATCTGCAACTTATAGTTCTACCATGGCTGACCCCCTAAGCATTGCGGCATCTGTCGCTGGCCTGATCGCCCTATCCGGAAGTATCTACAAGATAATTGGTGACTTTGTGGAGCGGGCGGTAAACCCTCCTCAATCAGCACATTCCCTCCTCCTCACTGTTTCCGAGTTCCGTATGGTACTCAATTCAGTATCAGATCTCGTTGATAATTTCCTCAAATATCCACCAAAGCGGCGTGCTCTGGTTCGATTAGATCACTTAATAATCTGCCTTACCCAGACGGTCCTTTCTTTTTCCGAATTAGAGAAATTCGTTAATCAATGGGCTACAGCGACGCAACGATCACTCTGGCAGCGATGGAAGTTGAACGGCCAAGACGAAAGGATCGCCAGATTCACCACCAGACTGCAGGGGCATAAAACCTCCATAAGTTTGGTACTCAATATTCTCCAATGGTGAGTATCACGACTTCCAACTGATGATTTATGCTCTAAGCTTCGGGGAAGCGAGTCCGATACGGACGCCCATCAATACCAACTCTCCCTTCATCAAATGATGAAACGAGTTGTAAATGAAAATAAGGAGCTCCGCATGCGAATCAATCGGTTAGATTCCCTTATCATGAGCACCGCTAGTTCGATATTTACCGCGCCTGGACACATCACTAGGATAGCTACAGAAGAGGATGAAGCATCAACTATTCGTGAGATCCAAACTATGGCGGACGATCCCCCATTCTATCAATATCTTGCGCCCAGGCCAGTTTCTAGAAGCTCTGCTTCTGGGAGCTCTCCCTGTAAGCCAAATCAGACTCAGCCATTCGAAAGTGAACTTGCGCAGTCTTGGGTTTACGCACGAGTGAGGCGCCTCGATTGTGATGTTTCATTCACCACGAGTCAACCGATGAGTGGCGCATGGAGCATCCTTTCTAACCTCAGTCTGGGACAAATCTCTGCCATTTCGGTCATCGCTCTGCCTATAACATCCAATGACGTCTACAACTGCTCTTGGTATAATCGAGAAACTCAGGCTAGATTAGACGAAACCATCCCGGATCAGATAACAGTATCCGGCGATACAGATCCAGTGGATCAGTTTTATAATATTGCTGTCCTAGGGTCCTGTGAAGTCGGGAAATCTACCTTGATTAGTACGGTTCGTGCTGTTTAAGCTTCAGTATAATTGAATTCGTATCGACTAAGAATGATATTTTAGCTTTGCTTCGGCCACCCGAATGAATTGGAGAAGTATTCTACTCTAGGGGGGATCTACTACGCGTCGATAGTTGTTGACGATGTAGAGAGTCGTCTGCGAATAACCGATACGCCTGGGCTAGAGCTAGGTGAATATATGACTCTAACGAAGGAGACAATCAGAAATGGCCAGGCTTTTGTTCTCGTGTACTCCACGACCGATCTATCATCATTCGACAGAGTGAGGTCACTATACAATGAAATCATAGACATAAAGCGGTGGACAAGAGCTCAGCGGCAGCCCATAGTTATCGCGGCTACCAAAGCCGATTTGCAGAAGCCACAAGCTGTGTCTAAGCTCAATATTCCCTTATTTGAGTGTTCGATCGAATCCAAAGATAGCATTATCCAGCTTTTTGCGGAACTTGTACGGTGTCGCAAAGATGGATCAGCTGATCCATAGTCGGCATGATCTCCTATGTATATAATCTCTTTTTGACTCTATTCTGTATCTATACCCGATTTGAGAGATGTCATACGGAATAACCCAAGGTAGTGAAGATGCGTATATCCGATGCCAGGGGTTAGATCATGTTATTCATCTGTAGCGCGGCGGTCTACATATTCACCTACCCGTTGATTGCCCAATCACGAGAATGGGCACGATAATGGGAGATAATAATAAATAGACGAAAGCTACGCTTTCGTGTATATATAGACCTAGTTGCCGCCAGATCTGAAGGGAGGAAGCCAGTCCAGTATGGCTCCCTTGCGGTCATAGATGATTATATGAAATATGACACAGTTCCAAGCCAATCCGTCGTTACAAGAGATCATTCAAATACACTTCCTATAATTAATCGCTACTGCCCATGTACGCAAGATAACGTGCATATTATAGTTAAATCCAGCATCGATGACAGGAGGCCTCGCGGTAAGTAAACCACACAGCGGGACACAAGTTGCAAAAGCCGGACTCCGACTACGTGTTCCAACGGCGGCTTTACTTGTAGATTTCTCTTGCTAGTTGAGCTCTACCTCACGCGGCGCGGTGGCTTTCTAGCTAAATGACTTACTACTAGGCCCGGTGAGCTTTGGGTCATACAGTGTCATGTTACTGTAGATTGGCACCGGATTCCTGAGACACCGGACTGCCCTTTCATAGATTCAGGGTATTTTAGCTTATCTCAATGGCTTCGTTTACCTCACTTTCTTTCAGGATACGGATCGAGTCTGCCTGCAAATAGTTGAGACTGAGCCGGCTCTGGACGGTCTAGGGCTTGGAAGGGTGTTCGAATTGCAATAATCTACTATGGCTCAAGAGGGCCGTACACTCCCTTTCAGCTCTGGCGGCGATCTAGGCTTATACACACGAAAGCTTCGCTTTTGTTCGCTTGATCTTGCCCATCGAGCTATTATCGCCCGTTTTCGTAGTCGGGAATTCAACAGGTAGCTGAGTCTGCAACTTGCCGCATATAAGATTAATTACATGATATCGGAGGTGCCGACCCGTGGGTTTCGGATACGTGCAATCCCAATACCGTGGATTAGCCTCGTGTGACAACCCCGAAATTCGAAAGCGTGTTTTGCATGTCCGTATCCCTGGTACCAGAAGTCATTGACATGTAAGCCGTTCGGGGCTTTACAACCAAAATAAGTATATTAGTATCATATCTATGCTAATTAGTTGATATGTACATATTAGCAATACTTAACACTCGATACGAAAGCGTCTACTAGCTCATTGTGGCGATGGGCAGTCATTATACCTGGCACAGTTCTTTATACAATTTCAATGACGCGTGGCTCAATATGTCTAAAGCAGTTGAGTTCTCGATCGGTTCTTTTACCCCAGCCAGCATCGTCGGTTGGGCTGCGATTCTTGAAATTGGCCAAGCTCATCCCGTACTCAAACACCCCAATCCGCGTAAACGTGGCCATATCTCCTCTTAGACTGTTATCAAATGAGAATACCGAGTTATCCAGCGGACGCAGAACTAAACCAAATGTGAAATGTGAAGGACCGGCGGTTGCACTCCGTATCTCCAACACCACGACAGGTTCCTTGCCGCTGATGCCCTGCTCATCTTCAAATGTATCTTCAACACAGTCAGGATATAAATCGGCAGTGACTGTGCCATGAGGTGTCGTGATTTCGAGGCTATGATCACTCGACCGTTCAAAGCCGACTCCCCGAGGGTTGTCTCTATGGTATTTTGCTCGCGCTAGACGTCCACGAATGCGTAGACGCCCCGATCCTTCCCGGATTGCCCCGAACGGGGCTTGGGCGTTCACCGGATCAGTTCGAATGGATACCACCTCGGCATTGAACTGCTCCGAGTTCCACTTGTTGCTGTTTTCTTGGAGATTGAATATCGTGCTGTTGACGGCGAACCACGACCATGTCGGGCCCTGGTATTTCGGCGGTCGTGGCCCTCGATTTGTCGCCATTACAGCCCAGAGTAGTCCGACGTTGATAGAGCGCTTCCATAGACCTGCAAAGTACTCATCGCCAAGGAGACTGTTGCACTGTTCCGCGATGCCCGATATTGCCAGAGGGCGGTCCGTGCCAAAGGTGAGCTTGCGTTCAGTATACCTGTGTATGACTTGGTTCCAACCATCTTGGAGGTCGTCTTCGATTCTATTCCAAACCCTATCGTATAAGTATGACGAATTCACGTCTCTCTCTATCCTCCAGCCATCCACATATCCAGACGGGGAATCAGACTCCGATGGGTTCTCTCGGCATGTGCATCTGGTTTGCCGAGTGCCAAACTCGATCATTCGTGTGGATAGTAACTGCTCCTGAAAGGTCCATCCCCGTCGATCGATAGGTTCGGCATATAAGTCTACCGGCATTGCCATCACCGTACCAAGTCGATTGTCGGTACTGCGCCAAGGCAGCTGAAATATGGGCACAGCTTCTGAAAATTTCGCTCTTGCACCGAGAAAACCGTCCCACGCAGACTGTGCTCGAGATGCGACGATAACTACGGCTGCGCCTCCATAGATGTAAGGTATCTTCGCTATCTCAATAGCTTTATCTGTCTCACTGTCTTGTAAGATACAGATCGAATCTACCCACAGATAATCGAGACCAAGGCGGTTACAGACGGTCACAGCGTCTCGAATAGTAGCAGGTAACTTGTTAAGAGAGATACAGGACGCAAACTTAAGTGAGTTAGACTGGTTACAAGAGAATGTCTGAAATCCACCCCAACAGTAGCTCAAGGCTGCAAAGGGTGGTATTTCATCGATTCCGTCTGTATCCTGCAGAGATAATCGCAGCTGCTGTCCTTCTAGTTCCTTAAGGCGTACTAATCGCTTAGGTATGACTCTCCTTCTATGCTCTCGCCACCTTGACGCTGTGTATGTGCACCTGGTATGATTTTCTCGGCAGTTTTGAAGCCAAGACGATATAGCGTCGAGGCATTGTAAAGGTTCATTCTGCATAGGACGAGTCGATATAACCTTGGCCGCGGAATCTTGATCGGTAGTAAATATTTGAAGACCGCTCACAGTTCGATAGGGAATGAGCTTAGTCCGCGGATCACACAATCCGAAATACTGGAGACTGTAAAGATCCCGTTGAAAACCCTCAGTCCCAAATCCGATGAAGGGAGGATCTGTGGCAGCAAGGAGTATGTAATCTTGAATGTCAGAGCCCTGGCCGTGAACGGCTTCTAACAATGAAGGTCGTAGACAACGAGGATCTTCATCATCTGCATGAGCCAGATACTTAAGATCCGAAGGCTCTACACGATGGTCGTAATCCATTAGTTCTGGTGATGCCTGAAGAAGCTGACGAGAAATGGCCTTGGCGTTGAGAATCCAGCGGCATAGCCGGCATCCGTCTGATGATGCTACCATTAGGTCTCGAAATGTAACATCAAAAATCAATTTATCCCGAGTCATATCGCAGCGTGCTGATCTTTGTATCAGATCGTGTGGGCCTGCAATGGTGCATCCAATAACCATACGCTCGCAGTGTTTACATGAGTGTCGTGGCGAATAAGGAGGCGTCATGTTGGAGCTTTTCAAAAATTTCTTCAGCAAATGGATAATGATGTGTTGCTATGCCCGATATTCGATATCAGGGGCCATGTGTTACTGTAGACACGTATAAGGGAGTCGTTTAGGATAGTTGGACCCAACACTCCCTTTTAGAACATCAATCAGCTTATAGGTATCTGATAGCTACGGGGCACTGCCTATGAGCCACGTGACATCGAACACGGTGGCAAGGCAACTCACCGTAACGGAAGCAAATCAATGCTGTGCGCAGACAACTGCGCCTATTATTCATATGAAGTGCAAACGATTGCATGTGGATCATGCACCCTTGGGCTTCATCCATCCGGCGTGGCACGCTTCTATATGTGGGCTGATAGCAAGGCGGACTTGGGGCCAGCATCGTGAATGCACTGAACGCTGGGCTTCCGTACTTGTCATATCTCCGGTATAACGCAAGAGTCCGACTTGCCATGGCCCTGAAAGCACGAAATGGACATGCTTAGAAGATACAGGGCAAAGCAGGAACGATGCTGACTTCAACGGAGTTGACTAGAATCTAAGTTAACCTCAAAGTACACCATTTAATATTTCGATCACTAGATAGGAGCGGGCTCCGAATAGTGGTTGATGCTAGCGATATTCATAAAGATCGTCGTGGGAAGTAGGGTGACGTCAAAGGTAGGTACAGCGTATATGAGTAAGGCTATATTCAGGTGAGGGGTAGCTGGAGATAGTCAAAGCCTCCATGAAAGTTCGAGGCCAGGAGAATAAGACTGCAAAATACATAGTAAATGGGGTAGTTAGATTTGGGACTATAAGGGAGTAAACAGCCCCCTTTTCGTCTGTACAGATAAAATGATATAGATTTCGACAACAGCGGCGCATCGACCGGGGGAGGTAGATGGTGAGCTATCCATCCTCGGCTCAACCAGCTGCTCGCCTATGGAACTAGCAGATAGATGGAAGGGAAGGAATGCTACCATACTCTACCGAGGCCTCGAACTCATTCCCCAAGCAAGGGACACAGTTACTTCCCAAGGTCGTGTATTGGATAGTAAGCAGTTGGCTCTAGGTCATGCGTATCATCAGTGCATTCAATATGAATGAAGACGGTAGATCTTTGTAGCGGCAAGGACGACCGAAGCCCGACATTCCGCCGCTCTGCAGCTCTTGTGAAGGGGATATTTGAACCATCCGACGGCACGTTACCCGGCTACGGGCCAAAGGTTCCTGTATCATGAGTCGCGAATCATGGAGGTGAGAGTGTCTGTTTATCACGTGATCGGCAGAAAGCATCTTCCCAGCCGGTTCCCAGCCGGTTCCGAGCTAAGTCCAGGCGTGGCCCGGCTGGCAACGATGGCACCCTCGGCACCCTGGTGGCACAACGGGGTGCGTTTTAGGCCTAGCCTAGGCTTACTACTTCTGCTAGCGTCGCAACTCGCATCCAGCGTTGTCTAGAGACCAAGCGGCCAGCTCTTTTCTGCGCCGATGGCGGGAGGCGGGGTGAGAGTACCCCACCATTGTCTATCATTCACTTTTTCTTCGCCTCTTCTTCTCACTCACTCCCTCCTAATCCCAACTTCTTTCACACCACATTCTCTCTTTCCAACATATCTGTACAGCGCAACAACCGAGCTTGCCTTTGTTTCCACGTCGTCTGTTCCATACAATTAACCTATCCAAACTATCGCCATGGGTTCCTACGCTCTTTCTCAGGAGCACAAGGATGTCAGTACCGGATTTGCTGGACTTGGGATGGAACTGCTGCTGACACGGCTCTAGATGCTCGAGAAGTCCCTTGTGGACTCCGACCCCGAGGTTGCTGAGATTATGGTATGTCTCAATTGAGTTAGGGATAACCATCAACTCATATAGGAGCTAACAAATGGTGTAGAAAAAAGAAATCCAGCGCCAGAGAGAGTCTATCATCCTCATCGCCTCCGAGAATGTCACGTCCCGTGCCGTCTTCGACGCCCTAGGATCTCCCATGTCCAACAAGTATTCTGAGGGTCTACCTGGTGCGCGTTACTACGGCGGCAACGAGCACATTGACGCCATTGAGCTTCTTTGCCAGAAGCGCGCTCTCGAGGCCTTCCACCTCGACTCGGAGAAGTGGGGTGTCAATGTCCAGTGCTTGAGTGGCAGCCCTGCCAACCTACAAGTTTACCAGGCCATTATGCCTCCTGGAGGCCGTTTGATGGGCTTGGATCTCCCTCACGGTGGTCACTTGAGCCACGGTTACCAGACCCCTGCTAAGAAGTAAGCATCAAGAATCAGCTGCCCGTCGCAATACTAATCTCGTTACTCGCAGGATCTCTGCTGTTTCTACCTACTTCCAGACTATGCCGTACCGTGTCAACATCGAGACCGGCATCATTGATTACGACAAGCTTGAGGAGAACGCTCAATTGTTCCGCCCCAAGATCTTGGTTGCTGGTACCTCCGCGTACTGCCGCGAGATCGACTACGCTCGCATGCGCAAGATCGCCGACTCCGTTGGCGCTTACCTCGTCGTGGATATGGCCCACATCTCCGGTCTCATTGCCGCTGAGTGCATTCAGTCCCCCTTCCCTCACGCCGATGTCGTCACTACAACCACGCACAAGTCGCTCCGTGGGCCTCGCGGTGCCATGATCTTCTTCCGCAAGGGTGTGCGCAGCACCGACAAGACCGGAAAGGAGATCAAGTATGACTTGGAGGAGAAGATCAACTTTTCCGTCTTCCCCGGTCACCAGGGTGGCCCTCACAACCACACCATTACTGCTCTTACTGTTGCCCTGAAGCAAGCCGCCACCCCTGAGTTCAAGGCTTATCAACAGAAAGTTATCGCCAACGCCAAGGCTCTCGAAAACAAATTCAAAGCTCTTGGCTATACCCTGGTGTCCGGTGGCACTGACTCACATATGGTTTTGCTTGATTTGCGGCCGTTCGCTCTAGACGGTGCACGAGTTGAGGCTGTCCTCGAGAACTTCAACATTGCCTGCAACAAGAACAGTATCCCTGGCGACAAATCTGCCTTGACTCCTTGCGGTCTGCGTATTGGTACGCCTGCCATGACCTCGCGTGGCTTTGGTGAGCAGGACTTTGAGCGCGTTGCCGACTACATTGATCAGGCCATCAAGATCTGCAAGGAGGTCCAGGCCGACCTCCCCAAGGAGGCCAACAAGCTCAAGGACTTCAGGGCTAAGGTGGCTAGTGGTGGCGTCACTAAGATCAACGATCTTAAGAAGGAGGTCGCTGCCTGGTGTCATACTTTCCCCCTCCCCGTCGAGGGTTGGAGAGTTGACGCCGGTATCTAAACAAAACTTTTTTACTATTTTTGGAATTTCAGGTTGGGGCAAGGCGTGTTGGGGCTGCATCGTGATTCAACCTAGACGATAGGCGGGTAAAATGGGGGCAACTCAACTGTTCTCTGGAGAGCGGGCAATGACTTTTTGTTATATCAAACGGATCGGTTTACGGCGGACAAATGGATGAGAGAAAACAAGTGTGGAATATTATACCTTGCATGCATTCATCAGGCGTTGCAAGTGCTTTTATAACGAGAGTACCGGGAGTCTCGGCAGCTCTTTCGGTTCTGGGTCATTCAACAACTCTGCTGCTTCAACGCGCTCTTACACGGTGTCATGAGAGATTTAGTTATAGCTGTGTCATTTTATGTATATACCAAATCAATGAGATCAGATGAGATGATACTCTGCAAGGGCCGGGACTTATACAACCCAATTAGGCCCTAGACTTCGCCGTACCATACATCAACGTGATGCTTAGCTTTGTTTGCATTGGCACTGATTGTAAAACCTTATCAAGTGCCAGCCTATCTACAGTAATGCCCTAAACATATCTGCGGGTTTAGAGAAAACGCAGAACAGCAGGAATATATTCCTATAACTACACAACCGATCGAGTAACCCAGGACGACTGACGGCGAAGTACTTATATTTGAGAGACGTAAGGGATGGCGCGCTCATTATGATCACACACAACGTGTTGATCAACTTGATAGAAATTAGATAAAACAGTAACGGAGAGAGTACTAACCCTCTTTCCCTATGACGTTTCTACCAAGGTAAATCACCTAGCGATCAAGAAAACCAACTCGATTAGAGTGTTCGACTTAGTTGTGTTATGATTTGGTAACCAATATAATCATCGGTCTAGGTAAACCAAGGCAAAAATATCTAGTCTGTAACAATTCAAGCAAAGTCAAAGAATACATGAGACAATACACATATGACAGGATTAACTTCCGTCTATCTCGATACGCTCGACATCTTAACAATCTTACTATTAGAAACAAACCTTAGGTCAATTTACAAGTGCCGCCTCTCAAACACATCATGCCGTCTAATAAGAAGACGTGAGTGGCAAACACCAAACAAGCATCCCCCTTTTCTTGAAGTCTGTGGTTCCAGAAAAATTTAAGTTGTATACAGTACTACATCGATTTTTGCTCCTAGCCCTACTCTGCAAACCTTTTCTAGACGATGCGCCGAGTCTTCTTCCCTCAACATCCTCGACCGCCATAAGGCATATTATCAATGATAACCACAATCACAAAAACAACCCAACCAAGCTACCCCATCTGCCAAGTACAGATAATGACCGACCATCGATGCCAGTAGCCGGGCGTATTACGCAGTTCTCTCCCCCGAAAAGCCGCTGTACAAGTAACCCTTAAAACTCCGATTGATTCCTCGCATTTGTAGTGTTCTTTCGATTTTGACCCTTCTATCAATCCAGAATCAGATAATCTAAAGGGGAAAAAAAGACAGAAGTGTTCGTAATGGGCTCAGGATCCCACTACCTGTGCCGAAGTCGTTTTCGTGGAACGCCATCTAGTAGGGGTGCCGCCCGAAACTCCACAATAGACAGCACGAAGAAGCTGCTGAAGGCAAAAGATAGCAATACACCCCCGTACCACCCCTCACTCAACCATCACTGACATATGATAGATTTCCTTCGCGCACGATAGTATCAGAAAAAGTCTGCTCACAAAACAGTCGGCAACCAATCGCCAGTTAACCCTTTCGAAGCTGGCCTCTTGAGCGGATAGAGCGGGTGAAACCGAACCTCTGGCTGTGATAATTCCTTACTATACCTGCTCTCTTCTGACACGAAAGTTTTCTAGGCTCCCTTGCCAGCAGATGGAATTGTGGCGCCGTTCGCTGCCGATATTGTATGTTGCATCGCTGAACTACCGTTGATCGGAGGTGGCACACTCGTCATAACCGGGGTATTTGCTTGTGGCTGAGGACTTGAGTTGGTTTGCGAAAAGTTAACAGCTCCAGGCTTGCCGGATCTAGCAGCTGCTATTTGGGCCGAGTTGGCCCCCAGACCGATGCCACCAAGTCCAACTGGAGGTCCTGGGTGGCCTTGGCTCGAAGAGCCCATTTGCCCTTGACCAGGTGCTGCATTTCCGAGGCTTTCATTGGATTTCTGTGCGCTTTGTTGAGCATTAAAACGAGCCTTGGCCTGATCCACTGCCAACATGAGATAGTTAGTGATTTGGTTATCGTGAACTTGGGTAGCTGCACCCAACATACGTGACGAGAAGACAGCTATTTACCCTCTCGAGTGATAAAATATCTTGTATATTTAAAGAAGAACACCGGGTTGCTTACTAGCTTGTTGGACTTGGTGTGTGCTAAGTGATGTTTGGAAGGACGTCCCCTGAGAAGGGTTTGGTTGGGTTGAGTTATGATGTTGGCTCGACATCTGGTGATTCTGCATTGGGGGTGGTACATGGGTGCCGGTGGGAGGGTAGTAAGGTCGCGGTGTATTGTTAGCCATATGCGGCTGATTACCAAAAGAGGGTTGACGAGATGGTGTACTGGCAGGATGGTAGCCTTGTGGTGGTACATGCGGAGAGTGCGGTTGCTGATGATGAACGTGTGGGGAGGCCGTTGTCGTCCGCGGAGGCATAGTACCCGCGCCGTTTGTGTAATGCCCATAAGGAGCGTGAGACGGCGTCGGAGCGGGCGACTGATGCGCCTGATATGGCTGATGAGTGTAATGAGGGGGTTGGGTATTTGGTGGGTGGGTATATGCTTGGAAACGGGTTTGCGGAGAGGCGTTGCCCATATGGCCCAAATTGTTGTATCCACTAACATACTTGGAGTTTGGTGTTGAATACATAGGACGGTTTTGTGTCGGCGTTGAGGTGTAGGAAGGCTGAGAGTACCCAGACGCAGGCTTGACATATGACTGAGCGTAACCTGTATTCTGATAAGAGTTAGGTGGGCGGTAACCGGTGTTAGCGGAAGGCCTTTGTTGGTAATTTGGAGGCATGGTCTGCGGTGCCCGTTGCATCGCAGGCTGCGGTGGCCGGACCGGGGTTTGAGTGGCATAAAATTGCGAAGTCTGTACTGGAGCCCGGCTTGGACCCTGGTGATACTGTTGGCCATACTGCATATTGCTAGATGAACTCGACGAGCGATGCGACACTGGTCTCGGGTTCGCAGTGGCAGCAGCAGCGTTTTGTGTGGCCCTGGCACGGGCAGCTGCTTCATCTTCCTCCATGGTCCCCTGGTACTCATCGGTACGAATTTCAATCTTTGTGGAGATATTTAGTTCCTCCAGCTTGTCTGAATTGAGACGAGCAACTGCGTAAGGCGGAAGCATCTGAATAACCAACATAAGCTGGGTCCTTAGGGCCTCGTACGTAGCTGTCTCCTCTTCTCCTGGCTGTACTTGCGTTCCGTTTGTTAACATATCGCTGTGTGCGGGGTCCGAAGCGTATCGACTTTGGCTGGCGGCTGTAGGGAGTGTCAAGTTGCGATTCTTCTGGTAGGAGATGAGAGTTTGAATCATATCAGATACATCCTGAAGTACATCGTCGGTGTCTTTCTGATCGTCAGGTTTCCGAGGGCAACAAGCTTCTTCGAGGCTGGGATCTATCGCGTTATCGTCCCAGTCATCAATAGCTTGCTGAATTATTTTTTCGTCAATCTCATCCTCTTGGTTTGGTTCCATCCCATCGCTCGCTTCTACAACATTGTCTACACGTTCGGAATCGACCAAACGATCGAAACTACGTTGCCCAACTTTCTGCCACCACAGGGTGTGACTGATCAGACCAGAGGAGACCATAGCCGCCGAGTCATCCTTTGAAGGTGCAAAGCTGGAAAATGCACCGCGGAAAAGCGATTCCAGTTCCGAAGTCTCTAATTCTAGGGAAGAGGGCTTGTTGCCCGCCAGGCTGAGAGCACGTTCGCGCTGCTTTGTCATTATCTGTGATGTGGGCGAAGCATTGCTGTAGTCAAGCCACCTTCCCGTCGAAAGTGGTTGGCTAAAGTAAGACCCAGCTCGGTACTTAGACTTCTCTGTCAGTTCAGGCCTATGCCAGCCTACTTGCACACCTTTTGTGGTGCTTTTGGGTGCCTTGGGCGGAGGTAGCGAGGGAAGGTTGCGCGGAGCTGGGAACAATTCACCCAGCGTCTTGGACTTTTTATCCTTGTCAACGGGGAGGGGAAAGGAGTAAGGGACGACCTTGGCCGTCTTGACTCCGTTAGGTAGGCCAATTTCCCTAAGGGGGCGAAAGGCCATACCTGAATCGCCGGTCGCAATGGGCTTCTGAAGGCTCGAATAGAGTTGCCGTGGCCTCGGGGCCTCGCCAAAGACGCTAAGCATAACATTGCCGCTAGCGTTCGACTGCAAGTCATCCGTTGGATCAAGAGCATTTAGTACCTCAAGGTTCTCGGGTGGTTTAGGATACGACATTTCCCGCTTGAACAGGTCGTGAGCATGCTTCTTGAACTCATATACACGGGCAATGGCGGAATCACGAGTCGTAAAATCGTCCCCATCCTTCACGTAACTTAGTTCGGCAAGCTGATCAGTGATGGATGACGCGAGGTCGGTGATGATAACGTCGACACGGTCATACCCATCCTGGGCAACCTTTTCCGCGATTGAACGTGGAAGCTTATCTTCTACGGATTTTTGGCGTTTGGTACAAGGTTCATCGGCCGAGTCGGGCTCGGAAAGCGGGCGCTTTAAAATTGATGGGGTTGTATCATATCTACAAAAGGGTGATCGTGAGCATAAAGTCTGAACCGCGATGTAAAGAGGGGGCGTTGAGAAAAGTACAGTGCAGCCAGCAGGATTTAAAAGGATGAAAAGGATATAAAGATATAGCGCACCTCTCGAGAAGTTGATAATAATTGCGAACCGTCTCTGCGGAAATTTGGTTGCGCTTGGAAGCTTCGGCCGCGGACGCATCAGTGCTGTTGGCGTTGAGCCCAATAGACTGTTCGTCGTCATCGTCGCTGGATTCGCGTTTGCGTTTGGAGGCGGCGTTAGTGGATTGCGAGAGATCGGCATTGGTATCTACATGTATGGGCGATGGCGTGGGGACGCCGTTTGGGAGTGCGACGGCTGGCGATGCCATCGTCACGGGTTTAAAAAGAGGACGGAACGTGAGTGGATGGTTCGTTGCCGTTGGTGGTGGACACCATCCATCTAGGGTGATGGTGGTGGTGGTGGTGGTGGTGATTATCGCCGATGGGCAGCCCAGCAGCAAGTAAAGCTACTCAATAAAGGCGTTGTTGGTGATGCGGGTGTCGGTGTCGGCGTCGGCGCTGGTGCTTGGTGCTGGCGCGGGCGCGGGCGGACACGGATACGGACACGGGTTGAGCGTGGATGGATGGTGGGTGGTGGGTGGTGGGAATGGGTTGTTGGTGCTGTGCTCGTACGCGACGGTGCACGCTCTCTGATTGCGGTTCGGTCGCGACAAGGGACAAGAGAAGCGTGGACTGGCTAGACTAGTTATTTTGCAGAGCAGCAACTTCGAGGCAACTTTAGGCCTGGCAACCTCCAACAACCACGGCCAAGCTCCAACACCATCAGTACCACCACTAATCAGCGCGATAGAATGGAGTCGGACAATCCACCACAATGCTGCAACGGACAAGACCAACCAGCATCGGCGGTATCAATCGCAGGATATGATGGACAACCAGCAGCGGTTCTCTGGACACGAGTGCACGAGATGCTGGATGTAATATGCTAAGGGAAGGGAAAGGAGATGCAGACGCAGATAGAAGATAGCAGACGGGCAAGTCAGTCACGAACTCGGGACAGATCTGGCTTGGGGCCGTTTCCCTCTGCAGGTTATGGGAGTCAGTTCTGGGCGCAGGTTTGAGCGACCATTTGCAGGCCCTTGCGAAAATTGAACAACTGCTAGCACCAACAATTGTGGGCCCGCCACCAATCCCGCTCTGAGCTGATCACGTGGCTTGCATTCCAAGTCCCGCGATCAGGTGCAGCACCCACCAGGCACCTAACCCACTGCACTACCGATGGACCTGCGGCTGCGCACCACCTACCTTAGGTAGTTCACTACTGTACTTAAACGCACCAGTCTTGCGAACGAGATATATGAGATGAAGCCTTGACGTAGAATTGCCCAGCTATCCCATCGCGGTTGCGAGTCTATTATCTATGATCTAAACTCACCCTTTTAAGGTCGCCATACTAGCTACTTAATTCCAAAGTACTCGAGATGCCTGACTTGGAGACTCATCACATTATCATATCAAGTAGCAGCACAGTCGACATGGCACATCATCATCAAAAACTTATACTAGATGGTCTTAGGTGGGGCTGACCCTGAAATCCTGGGGTAGCAGCTTTTGAGATGCAGGTGTTGTAGGCCGAAAGGGACCCAGCAACGAGTTATACTGTCTAGTTCAGTTTGTTGATCTAGTCGATAGTGCAACGTTTCGAAACTTTGCATGATTAGATTTCATAGTTCGTTCGATCGCTATGTTCATAACTAACGACTATAAGACTCAAAATAACCAAGCCTGTTCAACAGACCGATGCTATACCAACCTAATAACAAGGGTAGTGGGCTCTAAAACGGAATAGGTAGCTATCTTAGCCCGGCAGAATGCAGCCGGGTATGCGGTTGGAGAGCCATATGAAAGGCCGGTATCAATGGGGCTCTGTTGCTACCTAGTGACTTGACTGAGTTTCCCGACGGGCTCACGCGTTAAACATTATACTTGTGCTATTGAACAGGTTTACACCAGGCTTAAAGCTCTATACAGGCACTTTAGTTTATAGGGAGTTTAAAGACGACGAAATGAGATGAAATCAGATTAGGAACAATACAATTAGTCTCTATAATCTTACCAAACATCTCGTAATTGGCGTCCGGTAGCTATTCGAGTCTTACACAATACTAGTCGACCTATGCCTGAAACCACAACGAAGAAGTTAAAGTATCAAATATGAACCGCATCGACGGAACCCTCGGTTTACTATGGCCTAACATGGGCCACAATATACAATTATTAAAGTCACACAGAAGATAAGAGGGTTATTCCAAAAGACCAAGAGAGATATGTAGCGCAAGGGAAATCGGCTATTTTGTAGACTGTAATGTACATGTGTTATCCAGTCACCCCATGTTGGGAGTTAATAAATGATAGACTGGTAAAGGTAAAGGAGAAAAGTCCAAAACTTCCGAAGCGGATTGTCCCCTTGAATGCTCCGATCCATCACTTATTCAAACTGACGAGTACAGACCAGTGCCCGATGCACGTCCCATTAGTTCAGTCTTACGCACTTCTCACATCGCAATTATAACTCCTAATTCAAATCAATACCAGCCTGGCCTACTTCGCCTTGGCCAAACCGACAGTGCCCTTTCCTAGATCGTAGATCGAGTACCACTTGCGAAGGAAGGCATCACCAAGGATAGCGAGAGGACCAACAGGGGCAGGGAAGTCCATTCCCATAAAAGTGGAAATGCAGCTACCAGAGACCTCGAGGATATAATCGTAGGGCGAGATAGAAAAGTCATAGCCGCTCAACTTGAAGGTAATGTCGGGCAGCGAGTCGCGGGCCGCACAGTCAACGCTGTACTGGCCGTTGAAACCCTTCTTGGCACCCATCTCCTTGTTCAGCAGTTCGGCAAGGTCGGTAGGGAGGGCGATCAAAGATGTGCCGGTGTCGAGAATGACGCCGGTGTTCTCGAGCTCGGCAGTCTCATCACCGAAAGAGATGGAATCCAGATCAACCTCCCAGTAAGCCTTACGGCGCAGAGGAATTTCGGTGATCTTACCGGTGTAGTGGTCCTTGTCAACGCCGCCAAAGACAACCTCCGAGTCATCGCTGCCACTCTCACTATTGAGGTAGAAAGCAAAGACGGGCTCATCAATCAGCTTCTGGTTGACCAGCTGGTAGAAAGGAGGGACGATGCCGTTAACCGAAAGGCGGTCAAAGCCCATTCCCAAAATGCCATCGAATCGGCCGAAAGCAAAGGCCAGGCCAGGCTCGCTGGTGGCCTCAGCAAAGTCTTGGCCCTCAATCTTGAGGTCGCCAATACTGACAACGTCCTGAGACACGAAACCACTCAAGCTACCCGAGCCGTAGCGGATTTCGAAGTCTGAGCCATTCTTCTTATAGGTTGAGGATGAAGACGAGTCGTACTTGCTGTGGAGGAAGCAAGCTATGCTTCCACAGGACTGCGAAGGAACCCAGAGGTTAGAACTACCAGTGTCGAGGATGACCTTGAAGTCCTGAGGTGGCGTGCCGATGCTGATCTCGGAGAAATCTAAACGCAGAATTAGCGGGTGCCAGTGGGCATAACTTGATGGAACGTGGACTAACATTGAGCATTCATGAAGTTAGAGATAGGGAGAGGATGGTCCTTCTCAACGTGCATGTTGGCGCCCTGGAAAATAGCCTCGGAGTGGCTATCAGGACGAACGCCTAGGTACTTCTGACCAAGGCCGCGAAGCTGCGTCTCGATGGGAATAGTCTCCTAAATCGGGGTTCTATTAGTATCTCGAGCGGCGTAACAGGCATATTAAGTACGTACGAGCTGTTCAGCAAGAGGCACCTTCTTGAGCTTCATCTTGTGAACTCCGGCTTGGGCGGAGCCGAGCAGCATCGCTGCACTAACTAAAGCTCCCTTCATGATGGGCGACTCCGATAACAAAACAAACAACGGTGCTTCGTGCGCAGTAAAACACAACTGAAATGACTGACGTTCGGTCAGTCGCCTGAAAATAGGTGAGGGAAATGGGAGATGATGGCGATGATGTAGAAGAGAGGAAGAGGATATGGGATGATGCAGCTGGTCGGGGAGATAAGCTCGATGGAGGCGATGGATGGCACGCTGGCTGGGGGACACTAGTGTAAAATACTGGGGGCGGAGCTCCCGCTCACCAATCGCCAGCCGCTATCGGGCAGGGGACAGTGTGAGCTAGGCAGGCACCAATTGCGGTGACAATGCAATAGCTTTCAATGCAACTCTCAATGCTAAGTGCACTAAACTCAAATCAGGTCGTGCAGGGTTCAAATGTGTGGCGGGAGTGGATGTTTCAAACCTCGGACAAGTCACAAGAAGCCCAATGCAGAGATGTCGACAGCGCACCGTGTGGCACGTGCCCTGTCAGCTGTGGCTTGTGACCCGCCAACCTTTGCCTAAAGCGGTATATAATGACGCACTTGGAGACGGCCCAACAGGTTGATTCCGGCCGGGTTGCGTAACCCAACTCAAGGTTACATACAAGTACATCAAGAAGAATAAGAGAGCATCAGTACAATCATGCGAATGCGTTCTGCAAACTTCCAATCCTGTCAATTATATACTCATATACAGGCATAACGTAGAGATATTTCACTCGCATTGACATATAGGTCAGATTGAACATAATAGTACAAGGAGTTAGACGAGAATCCCGATTTGAAATTCTAGTGTTTTAGAATACGTCGGCCACCAAGACATTAGTAATGATGTCATTGGGGAATTTTGTCACTCCAGGACCAAAGACTAAGTTATTCTTGACGATATATATAAGAGAACAGTTAATTTCTTTGAGGCAGTTTCATAGATTTGAATTCAGATAGCTAAAGGCAATATGCGAATTGCTGGAAGAACAGAAGGCAAAGCAAAATGGACGATGTCTTGAGAATATGTCCGCGAATAGAAACTAAGAATATCCCTATGAGCCGTAGACGTCTATTTATAGCCTTATATACACGTGTTTCAATGATTATTTAAACTCTTGACTCGTTATCAACCCTGAACGTAGGTAGCCATGTTTAAAGGACCGCCTCATTAAGTTTTAAACCGTAGTAATCTCTATATATTTGATCACTATGCCTTGTACTCAGGATCTTATCCGACGGTATTGCAAAGGGCCAGCAAGTGACCTTCTCTTTTCCTTAACATTAGCCTTTCTCTCTTTCACAGACACACAACCGATCCCTCCCCTGCACAGTTGTTTGTTAAAAGCTCGAGTCAATTTTACCAGCTTAGTAGCTCAACGATGTGCAGATTATATGATAGTTTCGTAATTAACATATAATAGACGCGGGAATCAATATCTCCATGTCGGTGAAAACAGATGTAGGCCGGTTCTTTATGTTAATCGGGTCGAAATCTGTTTTTGACTACTTGCTGCTCTAATATCTCGGTTGTGCCCCGAGATACGTCAGCGTACATCTCGGTGATAATGCAGTCTCTAGCTAACTGTTGGTTGTTTATGTACTGAGTATTTCCTAGGTACAAATTCTTTTTGCCCTGGAATATACTTAAAGCTTATAAGACCAAATACTGGCGCCAGCCGACAATACCGTTGTTACGACTCCTCAAACTTACCAGAAATCGTCTACGGCTTACAGGAGTATTGGGTGACTTTTTAGTAGAACATAGTCGATCATATCACTCATTGCCTACAAACAGACGAGGTTTTGGGCTGGCCGGCAGCGGTTCATGATATGTGTATAAGGCTTTATGGTTCTAGGTTTTAGCTGCTGGGAAGGAAAAGGGGAAAATAGCTACTCTAAGATATGGAAGTTGTGAGAGGAAAGGGCAGATAGAACTTTCTCTCTACCTGCGTACGATCTCCTAAATCCCAGATGTGAGTTTAATACTCATGTACTACCTTGTTCGCTGACGGCAAGGCACACGTGAATGAGCTCCCAAGTTACCGAGGCCTAAAGGTGTAATGTACTTGCAAATCAGAACGTAAAATACAGGTACGCTACTGTAAGGTACGACTAATACGTGCATTAATGGAATTTCAAGAAGCTAGAAATGCTATTGGCCTATACCGCCAAAAAGGGAAATCTCTAGAGTGGCATCGCAGCTGCTAGCAAACGCAAGATTTGCAGGGATACTGGCAACTGAAAATAATCCACTAACGCGCCGATTTCCGTTCGGCAGATATGGCAGGCCTATCAGTGGAGCAGTCATTCGTCATCGCTACGATCGATCACTGCCACGGTGGACTCTTTTAAGACCAGCGACAAATCTCCAACATAAGACGAAGATGATATGAAATGGGCCATGTCTCACCTCCATATCGGTTCAAGAAGTTTCTCTTCATGAGACTGAAGCTCATCGTATTGCTCATAATGGCTGGAATACTAGGACATAAGATTCTGAACCATTTTAGGAAGCACTCCGGTTCTTCATCAGAACCACAGCCACAGTTACAACCACAACAAGTACAACCTCAACCTCAAGGATTAGCGCAACAACCTCAGCCCCCTTTCCAACCACAACTCCAACCGCAACAGCAGTTTTACCCACAGCAGCAGCACCCAGGTCATGATGTCCAGCGCTCTCATACCTGGACTTTGAATTCAGAAGTGATATCTCTGCACCAAGGCGGAACGTACCCCCGCCTCTGCCGTCTATCCGATGGCACCCTGCTATGCGTGGTGACGCGGGTGCTGCAGGGCTTGCATATTCTCATGGTATCACGGAGCACAGACGGAGGACGTACCTTCATACCCTACAGCGAGATCACGCGGGGGCCGGGCGACATCGATAACGGATATCTGCTCGAGGTACCGGGACCGGAGGGTCCCACCATCCTCGCAGCCTTCCGGAACCACGCGCGCGGTCCCGACGGCAAGCCGACGCACTTTCGCATCACGGTGTGTCGCAGCCTAGACGGCGGCAAGACCTGGCGCTTCGCATCGCAGGCCGCGGAGCAGTCGGCGATTAAAAGTGGCGGGATGGGCCTTTGGGAGCCTTTCATGAGGCTCGCGACTACGCGCGAGGGCGCGCCCTTCGTGCAGCTTACGTATTCCGGCGAGCTCGCTAGGAATGATCAGGAGACGTTCAGCGTGGACTCGTTCGACGGCGGGTCGACGTGGAGCTCGCCGCCACGATGTCTCCGCTGCCATTCCCATAGCGAGAATCTGCGCGACGGCATGCAGGGCATCGCAAGGACGAGGGATGCGTCGACCGGCCGCGACGCTCTCATCATGGTCTTCGAGACGACACGGAGGGGCCCGCATTTCAACCTCGAGTATGTCGTCTCATACGATGATGGCCAAAACTGGGGGGAGAGAGGCGTTGTTTACGTCCCACGGGGCCAGAAGCGGAATGCGGGATCCCCGCAGATTGCAGCTTGTAAGGGTGGAAGGTTGGCTGTTGTGTTTATGACCGATGAGGATGTCGAGGAGCCGCAATGGCCGCGGAACGCTGCGATCAAAGCCGTGTTCGCAGATGGGTTGAATGGTGGGAGGATCCGGTGGTCAGAGCACCCCGTGCTTGTCCATGCTGCTCCTGCACACTGGCCAGGCGTGCTTTGTACGGCGGAGGATGAGGTCATGGCTGTATATGAGCAGCGAGGTAAGCCGTTGGGAAGACTACTACATGTATCAGACTAGATAATAATGTAGGCGATTGCCATAGAAGACATATGCGCTGTTTAGAAGTTGCAAAATAGCAGTCTGACCAGCTAAACCTACCTACCTACCTACCTAGTTGGTAGACAGCGAGCGTGATGTCGTTCCATAAAAAAACAGATACAGTGTATACACTAGCTAAATCATGTGTAATAATGATGAGAGAGGTTTTTCAATAGCTGCACCGAAAATGGCGGAGTTGGGTATCATTGGTCTTATACACAAAATAGTACACGTAGTGGTTTTAGTTATGCCTCACTTATGTCTTCACGATAGACTCTCCTGAGCTCAAATAATACTTCGACCGTGATTAAAGCAATGATAATCCACTCCAACCTGTGGCCGTATTTTTCGCTAATCATTTCCCGAAGAACGCTCACGTTCTCGTTTGCATAATCGATCCGCTTGTTGAGAATTTCGATACGTCGGCGGACGGATAGGGTAGCGCCAATCTGGTTGTAGTACTCTTCCAGTACGGACTCCGACTCCCAAAACATATCCGGAAGCTCCTCCGTGATGTCAGAGTAATGGTTTAGCTGCGACCGCAGGTTTAGGAGTTGGCCCGTCATTTTTAGGATGGACGATCGCTTCAGCTTGTTTTGCGACCCCGCTGCGAGCACATTCAACGTTGCTTTTGATTCTTGAAGGAGATATTCGAGATCCGTCTCTAGCACTGCCAGTTTCGGGCTCCTTGCGAGTCCGCTTGAAAAGGCAATTTTGGCGAGAGTTGTATCTACTCTGTTGTGCTCAAGCTCCTGGGTTCTTGTGCCCAGTATGACGACTTCGCCCTTCATGTAACTTGTATCTCGGGATTCATCAGGAGCGAACTCGAGCATCTCCATTTCGGCACGATCCACATGCGGGAAGCTCGCAGCTCGGATCAGATGCTTCGATGCAAGCTTCACGAGTACATCCTCGGACACTGACCAGGTCACGACGGTCCCCGAAGGAAAGACGAAGATGTCCCCGTTGTTGACGCCCCGCGCGTGCACAACGGCCTGGGTGTCGAAGTCGGTGCCGTCGGGATCTAGCTCGAAGCCGTGGAAACGGAGGATCTCTTGCACCTGGGTCATGTCGAAGGACTGGGCGACGCATATGGCGCGGATCGATCGACTTGAGTCGGTCTCATGGTGGTCGACGGCTTCAGAGACTGCGGGCCGCCGTGCGGTGCTGGTGCGTTTGGAGGGTTTCGTCACGGAGCCTAGGCGAAGGCTCTTCGCCGCGGATGCTCGTGGAGGTTTCCGTTTCAACGGGGTAGAAGATCCCTTGAGGTGATCCCCAACGACTTCGGAGCTGTCGGCCTTCTCATCGGCAGCCCAGAGCTGGTTTGAAGTGAAGAAGTTGCGTCTGCGGGGTAGTGACGCCAGGGTGGTCTGGTGGAAGCATCGTAGCGGGCGCGGGGCGAGAGCTCTGGTGTGTATTCCTCGAATAACATGCGGCATCACCTTTTGCAGCGGGGATCGCATGGCTTCAATCCTGCGGCCATTTGAGCCGAGACAACTGAGGCTAGAAGCCCTCTCGGGACGCGTGGGTGTGAGAGACGTAAAGTTTGAGCGAGAGCCAAGCTGATCAGGTTTAATAAGGCGATCCGAGCTAAAGAAAACTGGCCTGGTGAGGTCGTTGTTTTTCACGCCTATACGGAGTACTTGTATGTAAAAAGGTTATCGATAGTACAAAATCGCATCCCCACTCATTTGTCGGTAAATGTTTTAGTGGCTATCTCACCTATCTCACCTGCTGTAATATAATCTGTTCCATGTTGACAACCACACATCGTGTACAAAGCATTATGGGAAAGACAGTGCGCCGCCTGAATCAACTGCCATGATGTCCAAGGCTCTGGCAAATACGAACATGGTTGATGGAATGGTAGAGTACTTAGGCGGTATGAAACACCATATCTATAACCGTGACTCTGGCTGATCTGTCACTAGCTCCCGATGTAAACCCACAGCAGCACCGCCTGCATCTATATGGGACGAAGCGTCTCATGACCTGAAAGTAAACATGCGGGACCTTCTAGCAAAGACAGGCGTTGCGCTGATACCGTCACAAAAGGTATGGAGCCAGACACTGTCCCGAGCAACGAACGCGAGGTCCCGTCAGTTCCCTCGGCTTCATCTCTCTCCGAATCGAATTCTAGCGCTGCGCCTGAGGAGCATGAACGATGAACAAAAGCGACGATATCGAGGCCCTTTTCAGTTCGCTGCCAGTCTGCGAAGCGGACGCCTCCCTATCGTGACTTTGCAGACGTGGCTGGCAAAGCAAGACCTGGCGTCTGAGAAGGACTTGGCTAGATCCATAGCCGCGAAAAAGGAGGTCTACTGGAGGGATGCCTTTAACGCCCTAGCTGGGAGGGGCTGGTCGAGGCAGCAGTTCGACCATTGGATATGGGTATTATCCGGAGAGAATGGCGACGTTCGTGCCCAGCGCCTTGTCTCTACCGACGCCCCCAAACCTATATTTCTTCTGCTACTCCTCCTCCGGAATGACGAGTCATACCGTCAAGCCGAGTCTTTGGCCTCCCTGATCCGGTATGCTGCCAAGCATCATATGGTCTTAACGCCCGCATCATCTACGGTTCAAAGCCCAAGCAGAATATTGACCGTGCGACAATTTCTGATCCTAATGCGCCGTCTTATCCACCATGTCCAAAAAGTCCACCCACCTTCGATTGTCACCGTTGCTCGTCTTGCTGCGGACTATATCAAATCTATCCCGAACGATCCACATCAGAAGCATCGTAGAACTGACTATCGCGATCAATGCGCTGTCTATAACGCTGTGCTGTTGTATTTAAACAGGCCTGCGCCTAACCAACCCCTCGTCAATATGGAATTCAATTGGAGAGCACAAAAAGTCCTTTTAAGTATGTCAGATGGTCTAAAGAAGTCATTGGTTATCAACAAAGCAAGCTATCAGGCCATACGTCAGGTGCTTGTCGGATTGAAAAAATCAGGTGAGGAGAGAGCAGTTGCTCTGCGATATGCAAAATCATGGCCGCCATACAGACAAGACTTCGATGGGAGAGATACTAAGCGGACCGTTGAAGATGACATGTCGCGTAGTGCAAAGGCTGGCATTCTCATGAAAGACGCTGGTTATCCGGCAAATCAATACGATCGGGCGTTGGACGCCTTGGGTGGGATGAGTGAAGGCTCTCCCACAATACAAACCCGCAGTCTTCCACCTAAGCAGTGGACGGGTGAGAAGGAAGACTTGAATCTCTACTCAAATTGGGCTATGAATATCAGGGCCACTCGCAATGCCCAAGAGGCATGGGGAGCTTTCAATAAATTTGCTGAAAAAACCGGGATGGCGCCCAACCTTCAGGTCTACAATGAGATGTTTATCAAACTACAAGCGGTCCCGGTTGACACCGATGTGGGCTCGGGTCTGTTACCTGGAGACTCGAGGGAAACATTTCAGGTACACGATGCGAACTATAGCCAATACGAATTAGCTCGGCTGTCGCCTCCAACATTGTCCGAATTGTACACTGAAATGATCAATCGCGGCATCAGACCAGGAGGTCATGGTCTGCACAACCTCATTATACATGCAAGGTCTGTCGATGAGGGGCTGCGCTATCTCCATGATAGCGGCATCCCCTCTGATGTTATTAGGTCCATTGGTCTTTTCAGACAGCCGTCTCATCAAGCGCTACTGCGAATACCACTTCTGTGTTTCAGTAGTTACATTCAACTTCTGTGTAGGTTGCAGCCTGATCGTCGAGGGCGTGATAAGTTGCTCAACGACGAACTCTGCCGAATACGTCACGCGATTAAACTCGCTGAGCTGAGGCTTACCCCAGACACAACTGAAGGTGTGACTTTTCGGCCCCCTTGGTACGCGATATTGCGAGCATTAGCACGCGCTCATATAGCCGTTAAGAACGGATCTGCCGCAGAGAACGATCTGGAAGCTCTGACGCTGTTCATGGAGACGTTTCAGACTGTGCGTAGTGGGGTAGGAATCGATGCCGAGTTTTTCATGCAGCTTTGCCGTGTTATTCAGAAAGCAGCGCTGTCGAGACTTCGCTCACTATCTGATATAGAGCGCGCGAAAGCGTCTTTGATACCATATGCACAGGATTTGCTTGTCCTAACCACGTCGATATTCTCTCAATTGACAACTCCAATACTTGAAGAATCACCGACGTCCTTACTAATATCCCAGTTTCAATCTCCATTGGGTCCACCACATCTCCACGCATATATGCGTGCTCTTGGCTTCTTGGAATCCAAGGATGAAATGACCAGCCTTGTTTTCTGGATAATCGACAACCACAATTATTTAAACCAGGAGGCTGATCGCCTGAGCACTCGCGGCCAGGCCATGATTGCCAAAACGCTCTGTGCCTTTCATGCCTTTGCTAGACCAACACTAGAGGAGAGTGTACAACAGCAGCTGACAAACCGCATGAATCGTCTTATCGCAGACGGAGGATACTGGAGATGGCCAACAGAAGAGGAGGTTGAGAATTACATTTACTCAGATGCAAGCGGTGGCTCTGAGAAGCTCCGGCGCAGGATAATGGTACATTCATCTCGGAGCCCTGATGAGGATCAATCCGAGGTGGCAGCTGCGTAGATCTATGTATAATATGTATTGATGTAATAAGACAATGAAGATACCCTGAGATTGGAAATCAAAAAACTTTAATTTTCTACGGCATGCTATTGCTAGTGTACATTACGAATCATTTATTTTGCTTTTTCCTATCTTGGCAGCGCGGAAAATATTTGTGTCTTAAATCCGTTAGGTCCGGAGTCATCTAAAACACAGAATATCTCTACAGTACGCGATACATCAGTTGTAGCATTGATTGAGATTGAGTCGAGAAAATTAATGGAAGGTCGACGTAGATTAGGTGCTGGGAGGCCGAGAAAGGCTTGCAGCACATGCAAAGCACAGAAGGTATTCGGCGATAAATACCCACCCAATCTCATTCAAATCTTGCTCTAGAACAGCTGACACTTTTTACTAGATCCGCTGCACAGAGGAGCGGCCAAGCTGCAAGCGATGTGTGAGATTGCATCACGTCTGTATATATAGCGATGGTCGGCTCCCGGAACCAAGCAACAGGCCGGCTCAGCAGTCGGCTGTCCCGAAAGACGTACCATTGAGACTGGCGCAGAACGGCCACATTGCTCAGGTTTCTGTACCGCAGGCTCAAGGGCGCCCCATCTTAACGCAATCAAGCAGCACTAGAGGCAGTAAACAGTACATAGGACTGCTGGAGCATTTACTTCCGGAATTGGTGGAAATCTACTTCAACTACGTCTACAATGCGCACCTTCTCCTCCACAAGAGGTCCTTTCTCGAGTCCATAGCGGACGGCACAGCTTGTACGCACGTGGTCTTGAGCGTCTGCGCTTGGGGAGCGAAGTATGATTCTAACGTATCCCACCTCAGGCCACAAATGGAGAGCTGACTACGTCAAACTAGATTCTACGAAGATGCCGGCGGCCACCCTGTGTTAAAGGACCAGGGCTTCATGCTCGAGTGGGCCCAAAGCGCAGCTAAGTTGGTATTTCAAGAAATCGAGGAGTTGACTCGAGGCAATATTGCCACTTATATGAACCTGGCCCTTTTTTTTCATAGTTTAGGAGAATGGAGGAGGGCGTAGTGAGTAATTCTCCGAATCATTTTCTTCCCATTTTGGTGGCTTTCGGAGCACAAATTTCCTTTTAAAAGATGTTTTCCATAAGCTTCCGAAACACTGACAAACGACGCTCCAAATGGCAATAACTGACTCCGAGATTTCTAGTCTCTATAAAGGCAGGCGCATTTTGGTTGCCGTGTTCTGTTCAAGAGCTCACAGTTCGTTTTGACTGATATTTCATAGGACATGCGTTTTTATTGCTCGATCTCCTTGGACTTGGCCCGAGATCGCTCCTTACTGAGAATTCATTGCAGTCTGAGATCCGACGGCGTCACTTCTGGGCCTGCTATGTTATGCACTGCTCCACATCTGAGAAGGGCGCGCAGTTCAAGTTAGAAGACTATGCCTCGACACTGCCGTTGCCATGGCCCGACGAAGATTTCGACGCAGGGTTGGCTGAACATCCCCAGGTATCCTTGGATTCCGAAGAGAGTGACGGCAGCGTCTTTGCCGAACTCATAAAGGCGACAACCATCTGGTGAGTGACGTCTCCTTATCCCATATTGATAATAGCGCTGATTTCATTGCGGGTATTCGGTTGTTTCATTGCTTAAGTCCTCCGAAAAAAACCTTCAGGCGAGGGTGCCCGCAGTCCTCGCACTCGATCAACGTTTACAGAAATGGTGGCAAACCCTGCCATCTAAACTCAAGCTGACACCGAGTAATGTCAAATCAATACCAATTGCTACCTTCACCAGAATCCTTCACATAAACACCTGTTATCACCAATCCCTCTGTGCCCTTCATTCTTCCCTCGTTCCCGTGTTCTGCTGCAGTCCCGGCGATGGGTGGTCTGCGACACGGCAGCTATCCGCTCAAATCGCTTTCGAACATGCAGAGGAGATGTCCTCTTTGATCAGCGCGATTCTCGAGACCACGCCGCGCACTAGCGGTATCCCGATGTTCACAGGATACTCAGCATATTGCGGATGCGCCATCCTGATCCCATTCATGTGGTCTACGAACCCGACGTTTAAAGAACGGATTCGTGCGAATATTAGAGCAAACTCCAAATTATTACAATTAATGACAGTAAATTGGAAGTTTGCGTCTATTCTGGTATGCCAATATCCTTCCATAAAAGATAATAAGATAAGGACTAACGTTAGTTTTTTTAGAGTGCATATATTCACTACCTATGCACGTTACATAGCAAACAGGAAATCGTCCTTGAAGACGAGCCGAAGAGGATAGATCGGGATAAGCTCATCTGCTTCAACGAGGATGCATCTAATACATATTCATCAATCTTCGAATACATTGCGATGCTGCGTACCGAAGGAGGAGGCTACGGTGGTTCTGAGAATAGTGAAAACAAGATTCTAGGCGATATACTAACAAATATGGCTGGTTCTCGAAAATCTACTTCCAAAATTACCCAAGGTAAGTTCAACTACTCCTCTTTCTTGCTATCTCTTTCCCTCGGATAGTCAGATAATTGTCGAGAGCGGCTTCGCAATGATCTGGCAGATGAGGATGAATTATCTACTTCGTCAAGCCAAATATCTATGTGACATTCTGATTTACGAGATATTCCGAACGTCTAACATAAAAATTATACCCGCCGAAAAAAGAACTTACCGGGACTTTACGGTCGGTTAGGCTGTAGAGGCATCCCTTGAACATCCTATCTTACTTCATATCACATCAAGAGTTTTCAGCAGAATGGGGAGCGAGTGTTCGACAGCATTTGAGAGTCATTCTGAATAACTAATGCTAACATAAAGTGTTGTCCCTGGTTTAGGTACAAATTACGGGCAGGACAGTTTTCCAGACCCAGCCATCTCCTCTGGCATTCCAGAACTTAGTCAGCACGCCATGAATCATCGGGTAACCGAAGAGGATAGTATGATGAGTTTGTTGTATCCATTTGGTGCAGAAGCGTTCAACTTTACACTTGACAATGAGATGATGGATCTTCCATTATTTGATATAACCTGAGCGACAGCTCACTATCTATTTATCAATAGCTAGAGGATGCAAGCGAGTGGCGATGTCTCATCTACCAAATTTTGGTTCTTCTGCAGGTCGGAACGATCAGCTATTCGTAAGCGATAAGAAGAATGCTCGATCGCCGCCGAATCGGACGAGCAGCACGTGCTGCTCCTTATCTTCGCGCAGCTTAAAGTTTTCAGTTAACTCAGCCCGCCGTGAGTAGATCCAGTTTACTAGCTCGGGGGCGATCTGGTTCTGTAGCTGAGCTTTGCTGATCGAAGACCGCTTAGCCTCTATGATAAAAACAATGCTCGCCAAGTCGATGCTGTTTGCAGCGGCAGTCCCCTCCTTTTCTGGCTCAGACTTGGTATTAATTGGGATTCGCATGTGTATACCTTACGCAAGGCAAAGAGACGGTGGGTGTACAAACCCATCCGAGAGGCGTATGGGACTGTGCCGAAAGCGTGTTGGTATAGGAATGGAAAACCGGGGAGGAGGCAGAGGGTGCGACGAGGGGCGGCGCCGAGGTTGAGATGAGGTTAAGAGGCGGCGCAGGAGACGAGACTGACGAGGACATGTTTGATGGCCCGGAACTGCCGGCATTGTCCAACAACAGAAGATCGGAGCGAAACCGCATACAAACCAGATTTTCACCTATGAGAGATAGCGGTAAAATGCAAGTTGGATCCTCAAGCCTTCTACAAGAGGTTTAAAACGGTGCTGACGGATGACGTATTCATGGAGGACAATGGCTTGGACGTGGCCCCTGAAATTAACACAGAGGGACTCCTAAGGCAATACCTTATCGGAAGCTCAACCTTGAAAATAGGCTTGACTGTCGCTAGCGCCTGTCTGGTGAAGTCTTTATTGGAGACGAGTATCAGGGCGGAAGACGATGGCGGCTTGCGCATCCACTTCCCCTCGGAAGACAGACTATAGCCATGAACCTATCTTCTAGGCGTATAATAACACGCTGCCCACAACAATGATGCTTGTGTACACGTTAGATTGCCAAATCCTTGCTGTTTCTCTTCCACGTGAGTCCGTTGCGTAACGGGGTGATAATGGCGTCTTTAGAGATAAAGGCGAAGTCTTTTTGTCTCCCTTACACCCGCGAATGCCCTCGCCAAGCTAGCATTCAGCGAGGTCTTCGACATCCGCACATCTAAGACTACACCACAATGCGCTTGGAACTCGCGGAAAGATGGCGTCAACTTTGTTGGGATGGGCGAGAACGTCTCTGTCATTATTTCCACGGAGTCCGGGGCCACCAGCGGGCATTGTAAGCCGACACGTCGGGTCCCTTGGCCGTGAAGCCATGGGGGGATAGCTCGCTAGAATTGTTGGCAGCGGTAGGTTGACTTTTGGTGTCTGCGGCTCTGGTAGGAACAAGGTCCAACGAAAATGACGAGAAGATAGCCGCGTGATCCGCGCTTTGTTTATCATTCAGATGTTCTTCGCCTCGGGACAGACCGAGTCGAAGAGCGAGAAGTGACTATCGAGAATATGCTCGTAGCTCGCATTCAAATTCTGAATGCTAAATGCATTCCAGGAGACAACATTGTACGTTTTCAGTAATGGCCCCTCGGTGTTCTTCGCATTTGCGTGAGTTTTGACCTTGCAAGGTTGCTGCCACAGATCAGCATATACGCATTTTCCAGTTCTATATCTCTGACGCATACATTGAGGAGCTACTGGGCAAGAAGGAACTCCAGAGCTAGATACCTACAACGAGGAGGGACTGAAGTTTTAGCTAGCCGGCTAGGTGAAAGAGCGGGTTTCTATTCGAACAGTGCTAGACTAGATCCCGGCTGAGCCGATGCGGGACAAGGAATTTGTGATAGGTAAAGGATTAAGAACGTGTCTGTCCACATTTCTGGAGCGTCTTGGCAGCTTCGCGAAAAGGTTGTGACAGCTAATTAGTGGCAGGGCAGCCGGGCAGGGCAGCCGGAAGACGGACACCGATTTAGACGACGCTGAAGCTCTCCTCAAGGTAGTGGACCTACAATGCCTTGGACTTGAGCCAGCACGGGAACACAGTTTTGCATATGCTAACACAACGGCTAGAAAGCCGGCGCAGGGCAAACGGACTAGAAGATAGACCTCGGGCTATCAAACTTGTTGCGGAGTGAGTTGTAAGAAGGGACTGCTATTGTGTATCAATGCAGATGCTCCGAACATCTTTAACAGAAATAATGCAACGACCCAAGGGAGCGACCAAATTTACAGGCTATGACGGGGAGTAGTCAGATCATTTCTGATAGTGATATGCTCTTCAGCAAGGGAAAACTTAACCAAGAACTCCATACCCACCAGATAGCCCATCACGGACTTCAACTGGGGTATAGAGACGTGAGTTGGCTGAGGGTCTCGGTCGCCTAGGTACCCGTTAGCCCCCAAGCACGCCTGCGAGGCAGACGTTTAATGCAACAAGCTTCACGCCGTGCAAACCAGCCGACCCCAAGGAATCTCCGCCTAATTCGACCAACCACGAAAACAATCGTTAACTCGGCGATCATTGGGGTTTGTTCTGCTGTAGCGATGGTCCCAGTCACCGGTCCTTATTGTCGCAAACAATTCTAGCAGCTTGAGTGCGAATCATTCTGACCTTAAAGTAGGTCTCACCTAGGAAGCCGCTTAACATCAAGGACTCAGCACCTTGCACTAACTGCGCTAGCTAAGTCCAGCATGGTTACAACGTCTTCAAGGGCGGCAACTTACGTTCGAGAGATTAATGGGCAGCCTCGAAGAACATAACCTTCAAGGTTACTTTAACAGCCTGCGGTATCAGTGGAATGCTGTTGTCTCTGCATTTTCTGGAGTGGTATGGGACCAGGCGGTGTCAGAGTTTTCGCTCATCACTTAGGGTAGTTAGGCCTCTTGAAAGCCAGGAGAGTGTCCACAATTCACGGGAATCAGCATTCCACTGATACCGTAGGCTGCTAAAGTGTAACCTCGAAGGTTATGTTCTTCGAGGCTGCCCATTAATCTCTCAAAAGCAAGTTGCCGCCCTTGAAGAAGTTGTAGCCATGCTTGACTTAGATGTGGAGTTATCAGACATAGCTAGCGCAGCCAGTGCGAGCTTGTATGAACCTCAACATCCCCTTTGGTTTCTTCTTAGCTCTGTTAGCGGTTGCGTAGCGCCATCGCAGTTATGGTTAACATACTCCGTAGTGAAAGATGTATTCCTGTATTGGAGCAGTCTCAATCGAGGATCAAAGGAGACAGCCCGCTGCGAGTCCACGCCGAAATGCAGGTCGCATCTTCAAGCACTCACGAGCCAAACTCCCAAGCCCTGGTACAATATGGTGCCCGACCCCCATATCTAGCTGTGCGCGCGGCCCCGGTATGCAACTTTTATCCACCTTGTACAGTCGAAACGGCCCTTACAGAGATCCGCAACCCTTGTATTACGAGGGTCTGGAGGCCAAAGAAAGAGAAGACATGTCTCTGGCAACAGACGCGACGGCGCGTCTGGTTGCGCGGCTGTGATAGTTTCGGATAAGAGTGTATAAATTTGGGTCGGCGTCGTCACCCGCCGCTTTGCAGGCTGTGACGATTGGTTCGTCGTTGGTCGAATTGTCTTCTGAGTATGCAGTCAGCATGGCGCTAGTCAGGGGCTTCCAACTATCACCCTCCATATATTGATCGAATATATCGTTCGATTCCGGGAAATTCCATAGTTGTAGACCGCTGCTCTCGACTTGGAGAATCCTGTGTCTCTTCTCGTCGATGTGATCTATTCCGTCGACGGGGAGGACTAGGCAACTTCGCTTGCCTCGTATTTTAAGATATCTCTAACGCTGATAGGCATAGTGAATGACTGATGATGGAATGAATGTGTCAAGAGCTTCGAGTATCGTCTTGTTCAGATGGCCTTTAACCAGATGGGGCATCTTTGGCGATGGCTGGTGTGAGCGGCATGAAGCTCGCTGCATTAGACGTCTGCCTCGCAGGCGTGCTCGCAGGGGTCTGGGGCGGCCCTGCCGGTTCTTTCGACTGGATCTCAAGAGATGGTAATCTCTTCTGGCCTTCAGATGCAAAAAGGGTATCTTCTACGTGGCTTTGCACGTCAGGATCGACGAATCCTTTTTTCTTCAAATCTCCCACGAATTCATCGTAATGATAGTTACGATGAGGGACACATGCGCGGAAAAGAAGGAATTGTTTGAATTGTAAGGTGAAACTGGATGACTGTGTGATGGTTGGCTGGTAAAGGGAATGAATATGGCAAGAGATATGACGATGGAGTCAGAAGTCTCTCGGGTGAGTTGAAATAAAGTCCTCCACGGGGGGGAAGGGGGGGGAGGGGGGAGGGGGGGGAAGGGGGGGATTTATACCTGATTGCAGGCTAGGAGTCGGCCGGGATAAGTCTCTTCCGATATCATGCAAGGGAGGCGTTAGTCGGTGAATGTTACATCTCATCTGATGCAAAGGGCCGATAGGAAGCCGTGAATACCCTTCCGATTCAAGGGGGTAGCTGAACATTGGAAGGAAAGGTCACGGTAACGCACTGTACCCCAGCAGCTTCCCGTCTTTACTTGTCTTGGCCAGGCCACGGATATTTTGTGGTCTGTGATGTGATTTTCAGAGGGCTGAGTCAAGATGAAAAATAATGTTTCATTGCAAATCACTATGGAAGAGAAGCGACAACGACGTATTGCGCCACACGAGCTCTCTATGATACGGGTGAATACGGCTAGAAGAATACTGGCTACAAGTTGAAGTGGTGAATCATTCCAATTACGAGCGAGAATAATCGGGGCGGGAACGAAGAAGCTGTAAACTTACATACCTAGGGAAGCCAGTCGACTGCAATGTCTGTTACACAGTGATTTACTTCTAGGCTTTGCCTCTATTGCGTGTCCATATTACGTCAATGTGTATCAGCCTAGATCTCCATCAAACGAGATACTTCTGCTACTAAAGGGGTCGACGTTCATTCAAAAGATACGTTTTAAGAAACAATTTTACATTCACTGAAATGGAAATTTCAATGAAAAGAAGACCCGTCCACGTCTAATATCGACTCCTATATAATACTCCTCCAACCACTGTACAGCAAGCTTTCTCGTTAATTTTCCATGTTACTAATTTGACACAGTTCGACTGCCTCACAGGACCTCTCTAACCCAAGCTGAGGTGCTTACAAATCTTTTTTTTTTTTTTTTTTTTTTTTTTTTTTTTTTTTTTTTTTAAAAACTTATCTAATATAGCCCTTATAAATAGCAAATTATATAAACTTAAACGTTATCTAATATTATTAAGTAATGTTTTTGTTATATATAAATAAACAAATCTTTGTTCTATATAATTTAAAGGTTTTAAAAACTTAATTTTAATTAACAATTAAACTTAAACCTTTTTCGAGCTTTTTTTTATTATACTTATTATTAACTTACTTTTTTAGTATTAAAATAAAAACATTTTTTAAAAAACAACTTTATAATATTATAATAATATTATATTTTTATAAAAACGTTTATTTATTTTAAGTTTTAAAATTTAACTTTGCTATTATAAACTATATTATAATATTCTTTTAAGATATATTTATTTTACTTTATTAGAGGTAAATAACTATTAATTTTTGTTTAATAATACATAATTTTTTAAACGTTATAAATATTATTTATTTCCATTTATTTAACTACTATAAGCAGTTATATATGATTTGTTATGATATAAAAAATATACGTTTAGTTTTATTTTATTTTTATTGAAAATATATTAATATTTTTTTAACCTTTTAATAGTAACAACATTCTATATTTTAAATAATATTAAAATATTATCTTATTATAATTTATTACAAATAGTTTTTAACCTAACATAATAATACTTTTAGCTTGTTTTAATGCTTTTTCTACTATTTATTTACTTTATAAAACAATGTAGCAGCTTTAAACCTAAAATAAAAATAAAACGAAAAAGTTCACATAAAGTATAAGCTCAAATAAGAGTCGATAATAAAAAGCAATCAAAATATATTAGCTATTAAAAAAAACGTTATTAAAACCTTAATAACAAATGTATTGAATTTAATATAGCTTAAGCATATAGTATTAACACTAATTGTAGTAGTACTACTTTAATATTAATACTAGTGTTACGGCGGAGCGTTGCGCGTACTGTTAGTAAATTTTAGATTTATATATTAATATTAAGCTGTAGGTTAAAGGATTTACGAGGGATTTAATTTAGCAGCGTGGTTATATATATATAAATGATAGTAAATATAGGCAGCAGTGAATACGGGTGGTAAATAAGGGTAGTAAGTAGGGGTCATAAGCTATAGCCTTAGTTACGCGTCCGATTAAATATTATTAACAAGGCTGCTAGCTTGCTATATATAATTACCTTTTTACGCTTTTGATTATATACCTGTTTATAAATATTTATTATATAAATTAATATATAACTAAAAGCTTTGATTTTTTATATAATAGCGCGTATATTCTTTATATAGCAATAAAACATAGCTTTTTATTTTATAGTTTATAAAGCTAAATTTTTATATTTATCTTTTTTTTTAATGCTTTAAGCGGTTTTTACGCGTAGAATTGGCTGCTACTTATTTTTAAACCATTTAAATAAATATAATAAATAAAGCTTCGCGGTTTAATAAAGGTTTAAATTTTATAAAGTTTAAACTACTGATTTTTAGTTTGTTTAAATTTATAGGAGTAGTACCTATAAAAGTACTTATATAGGTGTAATTTACAATATTTAGTTTATATTTAGTTTTTTCAAGCTAAAATAAATAAATTAATAAAAGTATTATATATATTTAAAATAAATTTATAATTATTTATTTTAGCTTAAAGCTTATTTAATAAAGCAGTATATAGATTTTATATTAAAATATTTTTTGATTATATAGTAGTATTTACGTTTTAGCTACTTTTCTTTTTGATTAATAAAAAAAGTTTGTGTAAATTTGTTATTCTTTATTTTTATAGCTTTAAATTTTTATAACGCTTTATAAAAATTTACTTAGATTATTATCAATTTATTCAAATACAGATATAACATTTATAAAAATTTAAATACTATATTTTATGTTAACAAAAGCTAGTTACATAACTTGTTAAACTTTTAATTTACGTTTTTTATATATATAAATATATTTAGCTTTATTAGATTTAATAGTTTTACTATTTATACGTAATTTGCTTTTTAATAAAAGTAGCTATATATTAAATTTAGTAAAGGTTAAAAAAAAAGTAAATTAAATAAAATAGGACAAGGTTAATATATAACACTAATAAAGAAAATAATATTTATAATAGTTTTTATAGATTATATTTAATTTTGCTATAAATTAATTCAGTAGATTTTATATAACATTTTATATAGTTACTTAAATTAAATTTTAAATATATTAAGCTATAAGCTTTTAATTTAGTTAAACTATTAGAAGTTCTAAATAGTTAAAATAGGTAATTTTTAGAATAAAATTAGCTTAATAAAACAAAATATAGCAAAAAAGCTATATAAAATACTAAACGATAAGTAGTGAAAAAAAAGGAGCTAAACAAATAGTTTAGTACTATATAAAAAATATAATAATTAATTTTTATAAAAAACTAGACCAACTAATAATAAAAAACTGCGTAAGCAAAATTATATATAATTTATAAAAGATATTGCTTTATACAATAAAGCTACAGCGTTTATAAAGTTATAAAAAAAAGATATAATAAGTAATATTATATACTTTTAAAAAACTTAAAAGAGCTTAATATTATTATAGCAGAGCTTTACGCATATTGTTAACAAATTTTAGATTTATAAATGAATATTAAGCAATAAGTTGAAGGATTTATAAAGGATTTCATCTAGCAGCGTGGTTATATATATATATAAATAATAGTAAATATAAGCAGCAGTGAATACGGGTGGCAATTAAGGGTAGTGAATAAGGGTTACAAGCTACAGCCCTAGCTACGCGTCCAATTAAATACTGCCAACAAGGCTGCCAGCCTGCTACATATAACTATTAGTACCTAAATATAAGTATTATAGTAGTATTAGTATTAATTTAATAATACTACGTACTACTAATTTTTAATGTTGGTTATATAGCGTAAAACTAAAGGATAACCTTTTTAAAACTTTTATTATTTTATAATTGTAAAATATTTTAAAAAATTTATATTTAATAAAATTTAACGTTTAGATTAAAGGTTTAGCAAATATTATAAAAAAAACGTAGTATAATAATTATAATTATAATAAGCCACAATATTTAAATTTATAGCTTAAGCTAAGAAAATATAACTAAAATAGTGAAAAAGCTATATAATATTTTAAAGATTATTAATTTAGTTATGCTTTTATTAGCGTTATAAGATATAATTTTAATAGTATAAAGTTAGTTATAGTAAAAAATCCTTTTATTTTTAAAAATATTGATATTATTTTTAAAATTAGAAATAAATTATATAATATATTGAAAAATAGCTAAAATACTTATTAACTGTATTCAAACTATATTATACTGTTTATTCTGACTTTAACTAGTTTAAAGTTAATAATAAAGTTCTTTTTTACTTTATAAAACCTATAATTTATTGTAAAAAGGTATATTAAAAATAGTTAATATAAAAAAAAAATCTTGTTATAATATTAATATATTTATGTAAACTTTTATTTTATTTAAGAGTGTATAAATTTATATTAGCTTCGTATTTTAACTTATATTTTAAAACGAGAAATATTTTTTAAAAACGTTAATGTTTATTTAAAACATGTTATTATTTATAAAAACCATAATAACTATATTTTATATAAAATAAAAGCGTTGTTAAGCTGTTAAATATTTAAAGCCGAGAAAAGGTTTTTTATTAAAATATTTAATAAAATAAAAAAGATATATAAAATAATATAATAAAAAATGATTAAAAGCACTATTCATAAAAATCTTATAATGCCTATAAAGATATATAAATAAAAAGGATCTAATCTTGTTAAGAGCTTAAAAACAAAGCATGTAATAATAAAGTTTTTATAATAACATGAAATATACCAGCTAGTAATTTTATTTAACTATATAGTTTTATGATTATTTATGTTACTACATTTACTAATATTCATATTAAATTAGTGATAAACAAATAAATATTAAATATAATATAAATATTATAATAATTAAATAAAAGTTAAATATATTTAAAACCCGAAAACTAAAGTGAACTTAAAGGAGCTACAAAATTATAAAAACTATTAGCTACTTGTTAACTATATAAATAAGCGATAAAATTTAGAGGTCTTAAGACAGTTAGAACATTGTTGATTAAAGGAAGCTATCTAGCTATAGTACATTTAGGGACGCTTTTTATGTAGACAATATCCCTAGGTGCCTTCCAAAATTAAGCAAATAAAAATCTTATACATTTATAAAATATTTTTAATAAGCAAAATTAACTAAATAACGAAAAATAGTGTTTAATATTAATAGAAATAATAAAATATTATTAAAACTAAAGCTAGCTAGTTTTACTTTATAAATATTAAAGTTTTTAATTAATTTAATATATATTATAAAATAGTTAAGCACTAATAAAGCAAATAGCGCTATAGTAAAAGTAGCAGCAAAGTTATAAGCTATAATAACTAAGATAACATTATTAAATAGCTTAACGAAAAACGGAGTAACTAAATAATAAATTTTTTAAAAAATAAGTAAGAAATAAAAAAACTAAGAGGCTCTATATATATTTATAACGATTCATTAATTTTTTAATAGTCCTGATTAAGCGCTATGTAAAGCTTTAATACAAAACAAATGCCGTTAGTTTTATAGTTATTACAATAAATCAGCTATAAAATTATAAACTTTATAAATACTTATTATAATAAATAAAATATATTTTTATTTAAGTTTTTACAATATAAAAATTATTTATATTAAAGTATGTTTTGTTTAAAGTTTTTAATTTAAATTATTTTAATTTAATATATATTTATTTAAAAAAAAATAGTTATAAAAGTAACTTGCTAAACTATATTATACTACGTTGACAATTAAATATTTTATTTAGCTTAATAAGTTTATAAGCTGTTTATAATATATTATATAAATATATAGCTGTATACTTAATAAATAACTAAAATTATAGTGTTATAATGTAGCTTTCTTTTTTTAAAATAAGTAGTTATATTTATGATATTTTAGTATATTTTCTTATTTAAAACGCTGAATAAAACTTTAATAATAGCTAAAATCTATTTTATTAAATAAATATTTAAGTTGAGTTAGTTTATTTATAATTATTTTAATACTTATAATATTAAAAAAACTTTAACTTACTTTATTTTATAAAGGTTTTATTTAAACTTAACTTTTATAAATATATATTTAGTTTATTAATAATATTTAAAGTTTTTTGCAATAATTATAGCTTTAATATTATTATTATTAATAATAATAAGTTTAAAAATAAAAAGCGATACTTTAATATATAGCTTTTATAACTATAAAAACTTGATATTATTTTAATAAATATTATATATTAAGCTTTTAGCGTAAAAAACGCTATAATACTTTTTTTATATCATTTTTTAACTTATAATAGCTTTACCTACTATAATAATATGTTTTAAAATAAATTTACTAGTTATAAAATGTTGTATTTATTTTTATTAATAACTACAAAAGTTTAAAAGTTATTGACATAACCCTAAATAAACCCAACCTTATCAGGTATTCTCGGCGCGCTAACCTGTAGCCTACCACGTAAAAAGTATCTTGTCTCGAGATACTTACACCAAAACTTCAACGTAAGAGCCAGTTTCTGCCTCGTGCGCTGCCTTGCCCCAGGCGCCCTAAAGCCTTGCTTAGCGCGAACACGTGCCCAGCCGTATTTGGCAAGGGAGTATGTCAGTAATAGTTTATATAGTATTTAATATTAAAAAATTGTTATTTCTTAAAATATTTAAACAGCTTTATAGCTACCAAGAAGTATAATTTATAAAGCTTATACATGTAAATATAAAACTTTAATGAATACTAAAAACATTTTAAAGTTTAATAGCTTAATAATATTAAGCTATAAAGTTTTTTTATTAAATTTATTATTTATAAACCTTATTTTAATTAAAGCTTGCTAACTATATTAAAACTATGTTAAGTATAACGTTGAATTTGCTTTATAACGTTTAATTTTAGCATTTAAAAACTAAATAATAAGTTTTCTATTTTTAAAAAACAATAAAGCTTAAATTATTTGAACCCTTTCAATTAAAGGGCTAAAATATATTTATATACTATCAGTTTAAGCATTAAAAGTTACAATATTTAATAATATAAATAGCTTTTTTTATTATTGTTTAAAAACTTATTTTAAGATATATAAAAATTAAAAAATCTAAATGAGTTGCTTTTTAAAAAGCTAAATTTATATTTAATAACTAGTTTTAATATACTTTTAATCACTTTTTACAGTTATTATAAACTTTAAAAAAATAATAAAGAAATTATTTTCAAAAAGTTTCCGTTAAAAAACTTTTCATGAAATTTATTTATTTATTTTATTTTTTAGTTCTTAATAGCTACTATAGCTCAGAAAACATTTGAAATACAAATTATAATAGTAATAATATAAGTTTTAAGATAGTTAATACTATAAACTTATTTAAAGCTTTTAATTATATATTTAGCTTTATATTTAATAATTTTATTAACTTTATTTAGCTTATGTTTTAATATTTGTAACATTTTTAATAAGCTTTATTACTTTAATAAAACGTAAAACCTTTATTTAGAAAAGCTATAAAAATTTGTTATTATAATTTTTAATAAACGTTTTAAGTTTTATAAAAATTTTAGTGATTATAAAAATCATTATTTAACTAACGAAGTTTGAAATAAGTTTTAAAAAGTTTAAATCTATTAAATATATAGGTTTATACTTTCTTTCTAATCATTAAAAGTAATTTTATTAAAATAGCTAAATTTAATAGATTTTTATAAATTATAGGTTTTTTTAAACTGTTCATATTTCAAAACGTTAAATCTTTTATAAAGCTTATAATAAATAATATAATTAGAAAAACCATCAATTTTAGTAAATATATTATTTATAAAAGCTTTATTTAATAAGTTATTTTAAATAAAATGTATATTTTCAGTTTTAAATAAAAGTTTCAAATAAATAATAGATTTTAAAACTTTAACAGTTATAAACTATTACATTATGTATTTTTAGTAAATAACCATTAAGATTTAATATTATTAAAACATAATTTTTTTTGCGCATTTAATAAAGTAATATGTTATATTTTATATTTTTTTAAAGATAATTTAAAATATAATATTTTAAACGTATAACTTTATAAAATGTTTTAAAAATATTAAAAAAGTAATCATAAGCTTTAGTTTATTTTATAATAGTTGAAAAAGAGTAAAGCTTTTATTAGTCATTATAATATAACTAATTAAATTTATTATAGCAAACAAAGTAAAATATTATATATAAAAAAAAAGCTTTAAAGCTTAAAAAATTATACATATTTTTTTACTATAACTTTTATAAAAAATGAAAGCTAAAAATATTAAAATTAATTCTTTTATATTTAATATAACTTTTTGATTAATTAATTATAAACTTTTAAGCTTCAATTATATTAACAATAAGCAAAATAATACTAATCACAATTTTTTTAGCTTTCTAAATAAGTTGTTAATCGTTTAACATATAATAAAAGCTTTTTTAAAAAAATAACTTTATATATTTTAATTTCTAGTTTTTTAAAACGAGTTAATGAAATGTATAGTTATATTTAAATAATTTTATTATAAAAGATTCTTTCAAGTTTTTTAAAATATTAAAAACGTTTTCTATTTAAAAGAAACTTAATATTAAATAGCTTTGTTTATAGTATATTTTTTATATATAAATTAAGTTTTACTAATAAAGATAAAACTTATTACTTCTTTAATAATTTTAACAGCTTTTTTAAGAATAAAAGCTTTATATATTTTAGCTTATAACATCATAGAAATGTATAATTCTTAAGGTTAATAGCTGCTATTTTAGTTTTAACTAATTTTTAACTTAGTTATTATAAAAGGTTTAGATTTTAAAAGCTATTTTATAAGTTTTTTCTTAATAAAAAACTATTTTATACAGCTTTAATTTTAAATTAATATATTTATTTTTTTAATTAAAAGCTTCAAAGCTTACCAAATTTGCTAAAATGTTCTATAACTATAAAAAGTTGATTTTAAACTATATGAAAGCTAATACAATTAGCTTAAAAAGAAAAACAACTTATTTAAGCTATAAATAAAATTTTCGCTTTTAAACTTTTAAAACAGCTAAATAGCATTTATTATTTTTGAATAGCTTTTAGCTTAATAATAAGCTTTTTATTGTATCTTATAGCTTTTTTAATATTTTATTAATATTAAATTTTAATATAATTTTGCAAATAAAAATGTTATAATTGATTTTCAATTTATATATATATAAATATTTAGTTTAGCTTTTTTTGAAAAAAAAAGTTTTAATAAGCTTTTAACAATATATATAAAATTAATAAACTTTATAAATTGAATAATTATAATATACTAGTGTTTATTATTTTTAAAACATTAACCTTAATTTTATTAAGTTTAATAAATTTTCAATTTATGAACTAAAATATTAATTATTTTAAACACTATTACAAAAACTGTAATTAAAACGTTCGCTATTTTATTTATATATGCTAGCGGTATAAAAATAATACTTATAATAATAGCTATAAATATATAATATATTAAATTTAGCGTTTATTAAAATTATTGAGTTTGTTATATGTAATAAACTAAAACTAACTGTTTTAGTTAATAAAACTATAAAAATAGTTGCTGCTATAATAAATATTTTTAAAGCTAACTTTTATAAGTTAATATAGCGATTATTATAATAATTCTTATATATTGAGTCCAGTTTTATAACTTTATTTATATTAATTAAACCTTTATTTATATTTATAAAAAGTACTATTTTAAACATTTTTATATTTATTATTATATTTATGGTATTTTTTTGTATTACTATAAAATAAAAACTATAATTAATAAACGATAGTTTATATTTAACCTTAAATATCCATTTTCTTGGGCTATAAATATAATGTTATAGTTATTTTTAACTTTATATATATATTTATAGCTAAATATTAATACATAAAAATTTATTATAAAATTAGTGAAACTTTAAAATATAATACTTTTAGTATTATAATTAATTATTACGC
>JADKYC010000173.1:0-60549 GCA_019843955.1 Xylaria sp. 218_066
TATTTATAATGATTTTTATTAATTTATATATAGTAAAACTAGCTTTATTAAGTTTATTATATAATAATAAATAAAGCTTAACTATTAATTATAAAATTATTATAAAATAAAACTAATTTTATATAACGCTTATTTTATTAACTTATTTTTATATTTTTAATATTTTATTATTATACTATTTTTATTATATTATTAACATAAGTTAATATTTAGCTATAAGCATTAAAAAAAACGAAAACAAGCTAAATATTTTATTTATCGATATATCTTTTAAAACAAAAAATATTATTATATTTTTTATTTTTAAAAGCTTTTTAAGTTAATAACTTATTATATAACAAGCTAGCAAAATAAATAAAAGCTTTTTAAGTTAATAACTTGCTATATAATAAGCTAGCAAAATAAATAAAAATATTAATAACTTTTTTACTTTTAAAAGCTTTTTAAGCTATAACTTATTATATAATAAGCTAGCAAAATAAATAAAAATATTAATAACCTTTTTATTTTCGAAAGCTTTTTAAGTTAATAACCTATTATATAATAAGCTAGCAAAATAAATAAAAATATTAATAGCTTTTTTATTTTAAAAAGCTATAAGCACTTTAATTTTAAGCGCTTAAACTTATAAGTTAACAGCTAAACTAAACGTAATAGGGAAATATATATACTATAACAAAAATTAATATAAAAAAAAATAAAAAAAAACGTTTTATTTAAAAGTATTAAAAATAGTAGTATATAGTAAATTATTAAATTTTACTGCTTTTTTAACTAATTTAAGCTTTTTACGTAATTTAAAAGCTATTAACGTTTTAAAAAGCTTAAAAGTATAAAAATTACGTTTTTAAACTATAGAAAGCTTAAAAGTATAAAAATTGCGTTTTTAAACTATAAAAAGCTTTAAAATGCAAAAATCGCGTTTTTAGACTATAAAAAGCTTTAAAGTACGTTTTTTAACAAATTTAAGCTAATTATATACTTCTATTCTAAAGGAATATAAGGTATATGGTAAGTTATAGGCCCTTGCTACGATCCCTATTTAATTTGTATGGGGGGTGGAGCTAGGCTAGATGAGTGGCGTGAAGGGTGGCATATCTAGCCAAAAAGGGTGGCAGAAGTAGGTGGGCTAGCGGGGTGGATCTACGCGACATTGAGAGGCAAAGCCTACAGCGGACCACAGTAGCACAGCAGCATGCGTAGGCCAGGGGGAGAGGGATAGGAGGGATAGGAGGGCGGATTCAGTGGATAGCGGCGGAACAGGGGTCCCTTACGAACCAGTCGTTTGACTTGGCGGCAGACGCTCTGGCAATCTCAGCCCATTATACGCGCTTCTGTGACGTGAGCCTCCGACTGGACCACCGACTTTTGGTTGTTGTACGCCCTAAAACGGCAAACGCCCATGTCTCGATTCATGCCCTTCAAACAGTGCGCCCCATGTCATTCTAGATCGTCGCTCGCTGAAAACATGCTGAAAACATACCGTAAATATGCTGTATACAGTAAAATAACAGTTAGACTAAGTCAGTCGCAGGATGCTAACACGAAGTATGTGGATTTGTGAGTGTAAGTGTGGACGTAAGTGTGGTCGTGTTGTTGTGTTTTGTGAATGATGACCCGAAAAAAAAGCCAAGACCGGCTTCAAACTGTGCTGTCGGCTCTTTAATAAAGACCACAGCCATTTAGCATCTGGATCAATAATTCTTCTTGATTGCTTGTTCTTCCATATTCATTCTTCTGTTATTATTCTTCCATCCCCTCTCTCTCCCCCAACCTACCTTCTTCCCCTCTTTCTTCATTTCTATCCCGCTCTTTGTTTGAAACACCTCGGAGCGTCTTTGATAGACACGGGGCCATTTGATTGCTGAGATATCGCAACTCTCTTTCCCTCTCCATCTCATCATTCATTTACCGTCATCTATTTACGCCTTCGATTCTTGATATCATTATTTTATCCCTTCTTACGACTCCGTCTCGACCCCACCATTACGATCTCTCAAATCTCGAACGGATCCCTTCCTTTGGTCTACTTCTATAAACCGGCAGTTTAATTGTTTGGTCTTGTTTTTCTCTTGGGCCATTCATATTTATATATACTCATCAGTCTCTTCAACCTTGTCTGTGACAAAGTCGAAGCAGTTCTTCACACATACCATCTTTCAGCTTCCCTTAAAATCCAGTCAACATGGCGCCTAAATTTTCCACCCTTCTCACGGGTCTCCTCTCCCTTGCTCCCTTAGGTGCACTAGCAGGTCCCATCCGCAACCTCAACTCCCAGGCCGACTCAGCTCCGAGGGTGAGCGCCTTCGTCAGCAATCCTGAGGCCACTAACGTTGTCCCCAACTCGTACATCGTAGTGTACAACAGCACATACAACTCCGATGACATCGACGCCCATGAAGCGTCCATCCGGACGGCTATCCAGAAACGTAACCTGAACAAGCGTGGAACCAGCGGCCAGTTATTATCGACAAGAATCCGCTCATTCTCCATGGCCAACGGCTGGCGCGCCATGGCCATGGAAAGTGACGAGATCATGGCCTCCGAGATCAATGCGATGGACATGGTGTCTTACATCGAGGCTAACCAATACGTCAAGGCTGCGGCGTTGGTGGCCCAGGCCAACGCACCCCCCGGATTGGTTCGTATCAGCCATGCCCAGGCCGGTGAAGACAGCTACGTTTTCGACGACTCAGCTGGTCAAGGCATCACTGCGTATGTGGTGGACACTGGTATCCGGACTACACACGAGGAGTTCCAGGGACGTGCTACGCTAGAGTTTAACGCTATCGAGGGCTCTCCCGTAAGTTCTACTTATAAAGTCTTACCTAAAGGGTAGTATTGGATATCAGAAACTTACACTCAACTAGGACACTGATGAGAACGGCCACGGATCTCATGTCTCAGGCACCATTGGCGGTGCCACCTTTGGCGTAGCCAAGAACGTCAAGCTCATCGGCGTCAAGGTTCTAGGCGCTGACGGCGGTGGCACCAACGCCGACGTTCTCGATGGTCTCAACTTTGTAGAGAGCGACGTGCGCCAGAAGAACCTCAAGGGCAAGGCTGTCATGAACATGTCACTCGGTGGTGGACAGTCGCGGGCTATCAACAACGCCATCCAGGCCCTTTCGGACGCAGGTGTTGTGCCCGTTGTAGCAGCCGGCAACGAGGCCCAAGACGCCGCCAACACGAGTCCCGCCAGCGCGCCCGATGCTATCACCGTCGGTGCCCTCGACGCTACGAACGACCAGCGGGCCTCCTTCAGCAACTTCGGCAGCGTCGTCGACATCTACGGCCCTGGTGTTGATGTCCTGAGCGTCGGCATCAAGAACGACCAGGACACGGAGACGCTCAGCGGTACCTCCATGGGTAAGTTTCAAGTCTTAGGCGCGCATAGTGCAGTGCGGTCATGATCATGCAAGCTAACCGTCCTCGTTCACAGCCTCGCCACACGTCGCTGGTCTTGCCGCCTACCTCATGAGCCTCGAGGGTCTCAACAGCGCGGCCGCCGTCTCAGACCGCATGAAAGAGCTCGCCGGCGCTACGGGCGCCAGCGTCAAGCAGAACGTCAGAGGCACCACCAGCGCCATCGCAAACAACGGAAACCTGTAAATCCCATTCACAACCCGTGTCACAGGGTCATTATATATCGCCTCCCGATGAAGGGAGTTAATTCAAACGCCGGTCATTTTATAAATATTAGCGATCGCAGAGACAAGCGAGATGTGAATATACGCCGTTTTTTATTTTTCAGGAAAGTACATAGCGAGAGAAAGAGAGGGCTTGGACATTTCCCCGAAAGCGAATGAAAAGTACATTATGTTGACTTCTATTAGAGAAGACAAATTAGAAGATAAGCTGATGAGAAGGCGACCGTTGATGGTTGGATTATTACTGGCTGGATTAATTTTTCAGGACATAGCGACCATATATATCCAGACCACAGCTAACCCTACCATGCATGTATATTTTGGGTAGCGAGTGGTGTACAAACCGCATTCAATTCAATGCACATATATATATCGTATTCGCGTTCTGTACAGTAAGATGGAATTGTCTCCAATCGTACTCGTTTTCGAATCTCTATGTGTGAGGTAATCAAGTGTTGGAGAAGAACTTAACCGTTTAACTTTGCGGGGTATGTAGGTAGCCCGGGATATCGTGCAATGTCATGTGAAAAGAAGCGCAACTAGGTGGCTAACTCATATATTTCTTATCTAGTTGATCAATACTATTCGCCTAAAGTACCTAGTGTCCCCACCCACCTAACCGGATTACCCCCCTAGCCGGACACGATTTACACCAAAACTCACCAACTTTGAAAATCTATAACTAATTAACAAAAATAGATAGAACAAATCGAAAAATATATTTATATAGAGAATTACTTAGATTTTTAGGGGAAAAAGTTGTAGCAAAATCGGTAGCTATATATAGCCTGGTACCTAAGGTAATAGAAAAGTATATAAATTTACACTTTAAAAGCACATAAATATACATTTACTTTTTAGCCTCATTAAAAATTAGAAAAATATAAAGTTTTATTTTTAAGCTATTAATATTAAAGTAAACTTAAAAATCTTTTTGTTTTTTTAACTAGCTTATTTATAAGCAAGAAATAGTTAAAAAACAAATTTACAAGGATTATTTTAGCAGTCATTTTTTTTATTTTATTATATCTTATTTAAAGAATTAGCTAAACAGCTATAACTTTTATTTTAGCTTTATTTAATAGTTATAAATCAAATTTAATTAAGTTTATATTTTTCCAATTTTATTTGAAGCTAAAAAGTAAATGTATATTTTTGTGCTTTTAAAGTGTAAATTTGCGTACTTTTCTATTACCTTAGGTACCAGCCTATATTCTTCAAACGATTCTGTTGTAATTTTTATCCCTTAAATTCTAGATAATTCTCTATTTAATCCAACTTAGTAGACCCTTGTATGTATTTTTGTTAATTTGTTATAGATTTTCAAAGTTGGTGAGTTTTGGTGTAAATCGCGTCCGGCTAGGGGGGTAATCCGGTTAGGTGGGTGAGGACACTAGATAGTAAACAAGATAAGCCAAGTATTATTACGTTAAGTTGCTTCCGTACGACCGACCGGCTGCTTACAGTGTATGTGCATTGTCAGTAGAACCAACATCCTTCAGCTCACGTCACGTAATCCATGCAAGCTTCATATCTGGGACTCAGCTGAAGACGGAAAACGAGATATGACGAGAGAAATAAACACAGATAAGAATCAAACAAATTTACATGGGGTAAGCAATGTTCACGATCCTCGACAGCACAACCCGCCTATTACGGCAAAGAGCAGGTCTCTACCATCAAGTGCCTACGAGCCGACATGGGACTCGGTACTCCTCGTCATGGTATTCAATATCAGCACTTCTCGGCACAGCCACAGTCATTGGAAAGAAGACTGGACTGTAATTTGACATCCGTGCATCTTTCTCCGTCCCGCATCCGGCGTTGCATCGTCAAACAACAGCAAGCAAAGAAAGGAAAAGAAATAGCCAAAAGCCAAACAAATTGGCAATATTAACAATTATTGGATACTGCTATTGCGCTAGGTAATAAGCAGAAGTCTTTTCGAGGTATTGAACAGACCTTTGATTCCCCTGGTCTATTGCCCCTGACCGAAACACCACACGTCGTTACGTTTCCGTTATCAACAGCGCCCTATACCGATTTCCTATGCTGTCCCGCAGAAAATACTTCATCATCATGAATGAGGGCCAGATTGGCCCAGTAATAAGTGGTATTACAAAAGCGAGAGCCACTATAACTCTCCGTGGGCTATCTTAGCTGTCATCTTAGCCGCCTCCTCAACACTCGAGGAGGTTACATAGCTCGTCGGATCCCACCGAGCTCCCATTGCCCAGGCGGCACCAACCTGTCCTCATGGTTAACGCGAATCCTCAAGTTGGCCAACGGAGAAGGGACACGTACCATAAGACCTGACACCAGTAACAAGCAAAATAGAACAGCAAATATCAGTAACAAAGTCTCCCAGAAGTCGCCCATGGACGCCGATGAAACTTTGGCCTTTTCTGCATGTAAAGCCTTTACATGTTTTACGTTTTGTGATGGGAAAAGTGTCTCAATAAATTGTTCGAGCTGAAAAAAATTAGCATTTGTGCCCCACTGCGGAGCCGAGTAGGGCCAACCAACCTTTCCAAGCGCCATACTAATCTCGAGATAGTGTGGGTCTCTTGGGTCGTTCTTCTGAGCTATCCGTCTTGCGTATCTTCTAAAGACATCGCACACCAGGCGTAAGTTCTGTGTTGATTGTGACATCAGGGAGCAGGCATCGCCCTTGGTAATCTTGATGTGACTATTGAATATCTTGGGGTTCTGGAAAACAAGGTCCAGGGTGGCAATGGCCATTGTTTGCGGTATAGCGACGAAGTTGAAGACACTCTGCTCCTTGATACCGGCCATGTAGAATAAGCATTCGTCGGCGTGCTTTAGCGCATTGAGGACCATCTCGGAACTGCAGTGCATAGCTTGGGTGCGGTACTTGGGGTCGAAGAGGTCTTCCCACTTATTGACGTACTTGCTCCAAATATCCTTGGGCCAGAAACGACGGCTATCCTCAAAATCCTCATGCACATCACGGATGATGTTCACTTTCTGCAAGAACTGACCCATGCTCTCGGTGAGTTCCATCCGATCGAGAAGGGCGGGGTTTGCGTAGCCACCCTCGACGAAAAGGCGTGTCAGACCCTCGCCGACGAGACCAGCCACGTAGTGGCAGTATTGCTCGTATTCTGCGACGGTCACAACACCGGACTGGAATTCGGCATTGATGGCATAGTCGGCCATACCGTTGCCCATCTTGATGGTGATGTCCTCGATAATATCGTAGTAGTTCTTCTTGAGCTTCTTCATCTCGGCGACAACGTCGTCAAAGTGGACGAGCAGCTCGCGATCCTTCTCGTCGGGTCCGTTGCCGTCGAATGTCCAGCCATCCATCTTGAGGTAGGTGTAGAAGTCGCGCAGCATGGGCTCCTTGACAGAAGCTGAGATGGTCATGTCGTCCTCGATGGTGTCCAGACCGCGTAGGACGAGGTAAAAGAGGGCGATGGGAACCAGCATCTCGTGGTTCAATTCTTGGATGACGACCGAGAAACTACGGCTCGTCATGTTGAGGAACTTGAAGCATGACTGCAGGGTCGGCGCCTCCTTGGAGGGATCGCGCTGGTGGACGGGTTCGTGCCATACTTTCCTGCAGGATCGAAATCATGGCTTAGTATGGTTGTCATGCTAGTAATTGAGAGAGGGGGGGAATTGACTTACCACTGAATGATGGCCCGAAGCTGGTTGGGGTGGAACATGTAATAGAGAACTTCTTTGAGACCCCCCATTTTCGGAAAGGGATTGGGGAAGAGGCCGGTGACCGCTGTATTGAGACTAGAAAATGACTGGCCGGTGCAACCACACAACCTGAGACGCAAAACGTTCAATTGGCTTATCGAAGCTGCTGCTACCAGCAACGAAACAGTCAACACTGGAAAAGAGGCGTGTACGGGAGTAGGTAGTAAGACTGACGAGGTGGCCAGATTGTTGCACGATTGTTGATTGTGCACTTGAGATAGGAGGTGGGTTGTTACTTATTTGATGGTTTTGGGCTGACTAAATTTATTATCCCATTAGCACCCCGGGCTCTTATGTACCGGTGGCTGTACTACTAAGCCCACTACTAACGTGAATAAAGTACCACGACGCATACATGTACCGTACACCTTACAATACAGTAGCCCCCTTATCTGGCGGAGTGGCGGATTCGTTGATCCGGCTAGGCTATTGTGTACTGTTAACTAGTAGGAGAAGTCGTGTAAGTGAGTGAGGTGCCCGCAACGGCAATTTCAATGGTGCGAAGTAGGACTAAGGTAGGTAATAACACAACGAGCTAGTGTAAGTGTCTTACTTCCATACAACTAACTACATAATCTAAGGTACCTACGTCTGTACATACTATGTGGTGTACTCGCGACAAGTGAATCGACTTCACGTCATTCGTATTCGTATCGGTGCAATTTGCAATCTTTATGCCACCCCGGTTGACAGGCCTCGTTCAGATAAAAACCCTGCATCACGTAAGGATCTTCATCGCTGCCCCTTACTATGTATGTTTATACAAGTATTTAGGTAATGCGGTTGCTTGTGCGGCACATCTTGCTTTCCGTTCCGGGTTTGCTTATAATATGCATTCAAGGGTGACGACGACTTTGGCCTATCGATACTCGATGAAGAAATGCGTTTCCAAGTTTGTACTATACAGTAAATTAGGTAGTGTGAATAAATACCTAGCAGCTTAAGTAAATAATACTAAGTACATCGAGCGCGCTTGACCCGGAAATTTCAAATTATCCACCAGTGGGCCGATTCTGGGGGCTCTCGAAGATGGTTATGTGCTAGTAAATAAAAAATAAAAATAAAAAAGTTCCTGTTACTATGCACTGCTACAAATGTGCAGGACCCTGACTAGAAGAATCCCATGCTGTGCAATACCCGTTTTGCTACACCCGCAAACCTTCCCCGCCAACCATCCGCAGGCCAAATGCAGCATCTCATTGGTAGATATAGGCCACAGACCGCATCATTCCCAAGTATTTTTTTTTGGTTTGTTCTCCTACATGACGCCATCCTTCCTTGGCTCGGATATCGTAAGTTTGAATAGCTTACCTAGTGTTTTTCCGGAAGGCACATAGATACTTTTATCAAATAATATTATCGTACTTCATCTCATCAAGTCACTATTGCTTATTGGGTGATCAGACGGTGATTGCCGGCCGGAACATATAGACCCAGTTTCCTGGGAAATTCGGTCTTGAGGTCTACCCTAAGTAGAAATTCTACAAGCACATAACCACTACAGTATAAGTCATATACGGACAGCACGTCGTTAAAGGTATCCACTTCGCAGACAGAAGAAGTGTGATGTGTGAATGTATCTATATACGTCCCGTGGTCCTCACCTTCTGCTTAGTAGTAGATTTGCCCAATACTCAATAGTACTATGTAATATCGGGTGGGTTGATTTTGAAACCCTGACTTCTGCCCTGACCACTTGCTAAATGCGGCTCGTCTTAAACTCAGTCAGATACGCTACACTAGCCATCGAAGATCCAATAGTCATTGCGCGCGGGATGACCCGGGATATGGTCCGAGCCACAGATCTATCGTCATTTTCAGAATTACCTATCTGGACTGTGCGGGTGGCGACCCTTTAAAGCACGTATACTTAAAGTATACGAATACCCTAACAGGCAAACGTTTGCAGAACTCGACCTGTACCACGACTTGTGCTTACACGATCACAATTCGTTGCATAGTACACAAGCCATGTTTCTGCTTGTGGCGTAACGTAGTCATACTCGAGTCTGGACTCCTACACTAGATGTACCCGTTCGTGCCTAACCTACCAAGCGGCAACAGGGTATTGCTTGAACTATTATCCCGGGGGCGTTTGTTTACGAAGCAGATTAGTTGATATTTGTAAAGATAGGTTAGTGTTTGAATCCTAAACTCTTGACACTTCAGACTTCAGACTTGTCAGCGCGAAGAGATATTGAGCACATTCCCCGCAAGCGCTCTGGCGGAAGGATCCGTATGTTCTCAGCGCCGAGGTTTCGGTATAACACCGCTGACGATTATACTGAGGCCGCGTCTCGGCATCCGAGCCCGATCCCCCGTAAGGCTGGTCGACTATAAAAATAGGATGCGGCAGGATCCATCAAGGAATATAACAGATAAATCGTGCTGTGCCTCTTTCAACCCTGCGATTGGATGCCTTAAATTCGCTGGGCAGCTCAACGTTGATAACTTACCCACCCGGCAATGTTCAATGAATGTGCCGTTACCCGAGTGAGGGGAAACGGAATTATCGCACTGCGTTCTACATTATGACAGTTGATTTAGCTTCGATCGGCCAACTCATTCATCATTCTGGCAGAAACAGAGTAACTTGATAACGGACAAAGTATCGAAGTTATTGGAGAAATAATACCGAGGGGTTCAGAGAAGGTGACTCCAAGTTTGATTCGACCTTGCATGCACTGACTTGAGAGGCTTGACGATTGATGAACAGCTAGTTTTGTGGAACAGCTTACCGCTCTACACAGACTTGTGCATTCTCGCAACTAGACGAGATCAGATACCTAATGATAAAAGTTGGGAGTGGCCAATCTCCAGTGGAAATGATTATTGGGACGGGGAGCGGAGGAAGGGTGAAATCTCCCAAGACAGTCAAGATTGCGTGTGCAGCCCGAGGTTCGGTATTTGCTGGTTTGTGCCCCTCCAAATGGGTTCGTCATCAGTCCAGAATGGAGAAGGGAGAATGGAGAATGGGGACACAGCTACCGATATTATTTCTTCTTGCTCTGGGCAGGTAGGTGCGAGGTCAAGTCATTGCCTTCTGAAACTGAGAACTGAGACCTGCCTGCCCTCTCTCTCTCTCCACGACTATTAGCTACAGACTGCCACTCTACATCTACCTATTTCTTCCCATGTAGTCCTCGAATTGTTGTTGTTGCTGATCTGGCCCGGCCCCTCTAAACTTTCCATTCTTAGCTTACGTACCCCACCACACCTGGAGACATCATAACTGCCACTGTAAGCGAAGTCGCCCTCTGGCCACCGTCGCCTTGATTCCTACAAGGGAATAATATCATTCAACATGGCCACCAATCGCTTTCTTATATGGGGAGGCAAGGGCTGGGTGGCCGGCCATCTTGAAGCCCTTCTGAAGAGCCAAGGAAAGGAGGTTTACACGACCACGGTGCGCATGGAGGACCGCGAAGCCGTGAAGGCCGAGTTAGACAAGATTAAGCCCACCCACGTCTTGAACTGCGCCGGATGCACAGGGCGTCCCAATGTCGATTGGTGCGAGGACCACAAGGAGGAAACCATGCGGTCCAATGTCATTGGCACCCTCAATCTTACCGACTGTTGTTTCCTCGCCGGCGTTCACTGCACCGTTTTCGCCACCGGCTGCATCTACCACTATGACGAGGCCCACCCGATCGGCGGCCCGGGGTATACGGAGACGGACCCGGCCAATTTCAAGGGCAGCTTTTATTCCGAGACGAAGGGTCATGTCGAGGAGGTGAGCTGCCTCCCATCGCCAACACGCCTAGCAGTATTTCCATGCAAGGCTGACTATCAGCAGGTCATGAAATTTTATACTAATTGTCTCATCTTGCGCTTACGCATGCCCGTCTCGGACGACCTGCACCCGCGCAACTTTGTCACCAAGATCAGCAAGTATGAACGGGTAGTAGATATACCCAACAGCAACACCATCTTAACCGATCTGCTACCCGCGTCGGTCCTGATGGCCGAGCACAAGGAGACAGGCATCTACAACTTCACCAACCCTGGCGCCATTAGTCATAACGAAGTGCTGTCTCTCTTCAGAGACATTGTCCGCCCCGGTTTCACGTGGAAGAACTTCACAGTTGAAGAACAAGCCAAAGTGATCAAAGCCGGCCGCAGCAATTGTCTGCTGGATACAACAAAGTTGGAGAACAAGCTTAAGGAATACGGATATGTAGTGCCCGAGATACACGAGGCTTACAGGCAGTGCTTCGACAGGATGAAAGCTGCAGGGGTGGAATGAAGGTGATGGTCCTAAAATAACCACGCTATACCGATAGTGCCGGCGGTCGGGATGGACAATGCGAATAAAGGGATAGGTATCAAGTTGTTAGGAAGGCATTTGAGACAGCTGATCATCAACCTTGGTTGGAGGGCGCAAGGTCGTATTGAAGGATGTTGTACGATGTAATAGTAAGAGCTCGGCGAATGACATGTCACATCTCTTGAGCTCAATCAACGATGTTGGTTTCAACGGAAATGGCATATGAAGAGAAGTTAAGATAGCACAACATATAGCTCTTAACATTTGCTAGGTAGATTGTAAGTTGAGACGTATTGTGGCCTGTTAACATGTGAAAGAGAGTGGGAACACAGCCAACCAACTGAGAAGACCCGTCCAATGGGACGCACGTCAAATACGCATAACTGTTTAGTGATGTTGTGGCGCAGGGTTGTAAGGACCAACTGCGATAGGCTAGTGGCCGTATGCGGTAGCACGGTTCTGGGTTTTACGTATACAAAACGTATCTCGAAACGACCGGGTTCTGGGTAGAAAGGACCGAACATATTGTTTCATAGGTTACTTAACCGAGGAGTGTTGACTTGATAGGATCGTGGTTGGCGATGCAGAGTTCGTTCAGGGCGTTGTGTTGCTTCAACTCTTCTGCGCCTTCATGCAGCTAAACCTGTCCATGCACATTGAAATAACACCTAAAGATTCTGGCAAATATGATTGACACTCTTCGATTCGACCCTGTCTGTGCACTCTCTTTCACCTGTCCCGTGCCTAATTAATAATTGTTTTAATTTTTGGCTTCTGTCGCCTAACCCAGGCTATTCGCTTTCTATCATGGGGCCCAAACCGAGATATGTGTCCATGCCTAGGGATGATCTTGCCTGGGAGGAAAACGACAAGGAGACTGATACGTGGGAGAGGTCGCTTCACAAAGCGGAGTTATACCGTGCTATTGCTAACCTCATCAAGAAATACAGGCCTGGCGAGGCCGTGGAGCTTCACAGGCCGATCAGCGGGGGGTACAATATTTTCTATCGCTTAGAGTATAATGATGGTTCGTCGGCAGCAATGAGAATCCCCAGAAAAGGCACGTCGATAGAAGAAGTAGAGAAAGCCTCTGTGTATGTTGGACGATACTAACGCGAGTAGGTATCGTCAGATTTCCAGAGGAGAAGGTCCTATACGAGGTGGCCACTATGCGATGTATTGCCGCAAAGACTACTATTCCAGTGCCCAGGATTTACCACTTTGGAACTGCAGCCGAGAATCCCACCGGCCTTGGGCCGTTCATCATCATGGATTATATTGATCACGAGATGACAATGTCGGAAACCCTGAAGGACCCTGCCCTGGGGCCCGATGAGCGTCACGTACTGGATCTAAATATAAGTACGCAAAAGCTCGAGGTCCTATACAAACAGATGGCGAACATTCTCCTTCAGCTATCTACCGTAAAATTCCCTCGAATCGGGTCTTTGGTCGAGGATAAGAACGGGCACTTTTCCGTCTCTGGGAGGCCCCTTATCCAAAATATGAACTCCTTAATGGAGTTCACGGGGATGCCTCCAACACTACTACCATCTCAACCCTATTCCACCTCTAAAGAGTGGTATTCCACCCTAGCCGACATGCACTTAGCGCAGCTGGTGTTCCAGCATAACGACGCTATCGACAATGAGGACGATGCGCGTGATAAATATATCGCTCGCCAGTTATTTCGGCAGCTCGCATCTAAAGGACGACTTACATCCGAGGTTGAGCTCAAGGACGGCGAAAATGACAATAGCTCATCGCCATTTTCACTATATTGCTCGGATCTACGTCCATCGAACGTCTTAATAGATAAGGACCTCCGAGTGGTCGGCGTCATAGACTGGGAATTTACCTATGCTGCACCAGCGCAGTTTTTCTTTGATCCCCCTTGGTGGCTGCTCCTAAAGTGTCCAGAAGATTGGCCTACTGGGTATACACACTGGATGGAAGCATACGAGCCCCGTCTTGAGACCTTCCTTCGTCTCTTGGAAGACGAAGAGAAGAAGATGCGGGCTAGCTCTGAAATTAGCAGCGATCTGGCGAATATGTCCCTGTCGAGTGGCCAGGAGGTGCCCCTTTCACAGCGGATGCGGGAGAGCTGGCAGCGCAAGACGTGGATGATCAGCTACGCAGCCAGAAATAGCTGGGAATTCGATTTTCTATTCTGGAGGTTCCTAGATACCATGTATTTTGGGCCAAACGAAGAAGCGGATCACCATGCGAGGCTCGGCCTCCTTACCCAGAATCAGACAGAGGCGATGGAACCTTTCGTCAAGACGAAGATGGAGGAGAGTAAGGAACGAGTCCTGGTTCAATGGAACCATGACAGCGCGGTTGCTCAGCTGGCCAAGGTTATGATCTGAAGCTATGGATGTAGAAGCAATGTAGTAGATAGATATGTCGACCTCCCCGCGCCTACTTGGTCGTCTTAATCAATTATACTAAGGGCATAGCGTAGCTCGGGTACAATATGTCTTTGCTAAATATATAGCTCGAAGCTTCAATCGAAGGGGCAGATCCTAATGACTATAATATAACAAGGATCAAGAGCGAATTATAACCTTAGGTATATGCCATTATACCGCTGCTTGAAAGAGGCGTGCAAGTTTATTATATTGAGATGGGTTGAGCCGTCGGGATGTTAACTAATGGGTGTAAATTTACGTAATACTTACTATTCAAAAGCGGCAAGCTGGTCTGAATCAACTTCATTACAGGATAACTATCAGCGCTTCATTAATTTGAATGTTCGATATGGTCATATAAGTAGACGTCTGCAAGGATACATTACGTTATTATCTCGGTTGCGAGTACGGAATATCCTAGCAAAAGGAACGCTTCACCGCTCTTATATACCCCTGGGATTCTGCCGGCCGAATTAAGCCCCCGGGATGAAACCCAATTGCAACCCGAACTATTTACCGTACTCAGTTCTACTCTGTGCGGCTTCAATTCATCTATTTTGATTATTCTTAACCCTATATATTTCTACTTACTGATTATGCCTACATACGATATAGCTACGCGTGCGCAAGCGCTGGCCCTTAAACTTGCTGGCCGCCACTCCAACGAAGAGATCCAGCGTATAACTGGCATGACCGCTGGGTCTGTCAACCGTCTTGTGGACCGAGCTATTGAACGCGGCCTAGATCTCAAGAACCCAGTTATTCTGGATGTCCACGTGGCCAATGGCGCTCGGTCAGGCCGGCCATCAAAACAAGCTGAAGCTAAAGATCAAATCCTCGCGAAGGTCCGAGATGATCCTCATGGCCGAGAGAAGACCTGTGCTCGAATAGCCGCAGAGCTAGATGGCCAGGTCTCTGCTATGACTGTATGGCGAGTTCTACGGAGTGCTGGCATGGAGAGAACAAAGCCAACAGTCAAACCAGGGTCAAACAAGCGGGGGGAGTGGACTGGTGGCGAGACTGGCGAGACCTAAAATGATCCCGTTTGCTAAAAGCCTTGGCTCAGACACACTGGAACGTTCAAAAGGACAAGACTCCTTCGCATGCTCACCAAGCGCAAAGCACAGTCTTCGGCCTATACCAATTCCAACGCCTACTATGGCCAGGCAACCCTCTAGATCTCAGTATGACCGAATCGGCTTGGCCCTACTTAAAAAAGGACACCTGCTAGGCTCCAAAGTCGACGGCCGAAGCCGAGAGAACTTGGGTACAGACCCGGAAAGATCTACCCAAAGAGATAACCCAAGCCTGGATTGAGCGTACTCCATGAAGGAATGAATATAAGCAAGGTAGAGAGCCGAAGCCAAACTCCCTCAAAAAAGCCAAGGCGAGGGCAACTGGTCATATCGACTATCCATGGATGTCAGGGGTAAGGAGGGGTTCGGGGGGTCAGGGCGGTGGCAGAGGCGGTGAAGCATCCTTTTTGGAGACTGGATGGGTATTTTACGGGATTTAGACCACTATCCGTTTGTTACGGCAGGTCAGACTTAGTTACCGGCAGGCTTCAGATTACCTACTTGAGGTAGGACCCTAATTTGGGTACTTGGGTACATACATAGTATGTATGGGGTTAGGTAGTTTAAGTACAAAGGACTTAAGGGCAGTGTAAGTGGTAGTAGTAGTGCCGGGGTTGCCGCATTCCTCACTGCCTTATCGGCTTGGCCAAAAAGTCGTCATACCTTAGGTAACCTACATACATATTAATTTACATCTACATCATAGCATCGCATTTTGTGTTTGGTTTGGCTTTGCTAAACCACTTTACATCTGTCTAGACTACACCGAGCCCAAGTCTGGACAAATTTTTTTATTCGGCACGGCACTTTGACGGCTTGATTTAGTTTGCAACGGCTGTCTTGACGCCTGGGTGCAAATCAGTGTAAACCGAACCCCTCCAAGGACAGGCAGAGAAATAAATTAGATTACTGCAAGCCCCGTTCATACGTACATACACATACACACGCAACATACACCACAAATCACACATCACACATCACACATCACACGGCACATACATACATACTACATACATACATACATAGACTCACAAATAGTCCTGTCCTGTCCTGTCCTGTCCCAACATGGTTGTCGACACCACCTATTACGATGCCCTAGGCGTCCAACCCACCGCCACCGAAATCGAGATAAAAAAGGCTTATCGCAAGCTCGCCATCGTCCATCACCCAGGTGCGCATTGCATCGCAACCCCTCCTATGCAGCCTATACAGTGCTTAGATCACCTGCCTTTGCCACAGGTTAGCTGACCATGATTATTGTGTCTAGACAAGAACCCCAACGACCCTACGGCGCACGAAAAGTTCCAAACCATCGGCGAGGCCTACCAAGTGTTATCCGACAAGGACTTGCGGGCAGCCTACGACAAGTATGGAAAGGAGAGCGCCAAGCCCGGCGAGGGCTTCGTCGACCCGGCCGAGTTCTTCAGCAGTATCTTCGGTGGCGAGGCTTTCGTCGACTGGATCGGCGAGATCAGCCTCATGAAGGATCTGAACACCGCCATGGAGATCACAACCGAAGACCATGACGACCCCGAGTTCCCCGGCACCAAAGACGCCGTAAATGAGAGCGCCAAAGAAGCCGCCGCAGCCAGTACAGCCAGTGCCTCCAACGCGGCTCCTCCGCCCACTGTCGTTGTCGAGGACGAGCCGGAGAAACCCAGCGCAGCCACGTCAGGGACCGAGACGAAACCGGCCGAGGCTGCGGCGGCGAGGCATAATGAGGCACCTATCCCACCCCGGCAGCCCTCGCCTTCCCCCAGCGCTTCCGGCACGTCGACTCCCTCCAAACACGCCATTCCCATCCGCCCTGCGCTCATGGATCGCCCATCCGACGACACACAGGTAGAGGGTCAGACGGAGGAAGAAAAGGAGCTGCGCAAGAAGGAGAAGAAGAAGGGTGGCTTGACCAAGGAACAGAAGGAGAAACTCGCAGCGTACGAGGCCGAACGTGCTAGGGTTCGTCAAGAGCGTGTCGACACTCTGGCCCGCAAACTTGTCGACAGGGTATCTGTCTGGACCGAGACTGACAAGGGGCCCGATGTCACCAAGGCCTTCCAGGAAAAGACAGCCCTCGAGGTGGAGAACTTGAAGATTGAGAGTTTCGGTCTTGATATCCTGCATGCTATCGGCGCCGTATACTTTTCCAAAGCCACCGCCCTACTCAAATCCCAAAAGTTCCTCGGCATAAGCGGATTTTTCAGCCGGGTGAAAGACAAGGGCACATTTTTCAAGGAGACATGGAACACTATATCTTCGGCCATCGACGCGCAGCAGACAATGGAGGAAATGGCTCGCATGGAGGAGGCCGGAGGTGAGGACTGGACAGATGAGAAGAAGATGGAGTATGAGCGAAAGGTCACGGGCAAAATCCTGAATGCCGCTTGGCGCGGGAGCAAGTACGAGATCCAAGGGGTTCTGCGTGAGGTCTGCGACGCCGTGCTCTACGATAAAAAGATACCCCTGAACAAGCGTCTGGAACGCGCTCAGGCGCTCGTGCTTATTGCCGAGATCCTATCAAAGGTAGATGACCTCCCTTGCCTCGACCCCCCATAACCCACTCAGCCTATCCCGTTTTACAACTATGTTGATGACTAATAAATTCCGTCTATAGGCCCAGCGATCGCCCGAGGAAGAAGGTGATTACATGGCGTTTGAACAGCTGGTTGCCGAGGCAGCTATGAAGAAAGAAAAAGATTCAAAAAAGAAAGGTAAGGACAAAGATGCGAAGAAAAGAGGAAGTGAAACCTCGGCTTAAGCCCACCAACTATCAAAAAAGAAGCCGTGGTTAATATGAAAGCTGAATGATATCCTGGGGTGCCTTCGAGTGGTGTCTCATGTCGAGTTGGACCGTCTTCATCGGGGCTTACATAGGCAAGCCGGTGGCCAGTTCGCTCCGAGGTAAAGTCGGTTGGGGGAAACAGGCGGTCCCTCTTAATCCTCATGGGAGCTGTCAAAACTACAAGATGTCAGATTGGGGCCGGGGTTTGCAAACATCGGGTTGGTTTTTTGTTCCCAGCGCAGAAATTTTGGAATAATTCGATAGACAGCATTCCGGCACAGATGATCTGATATGCCGGCTCTAGCGAGGAAAGAGGGATGAATGAATGGGGCTTCAGCTCTGCCAGGTTTAGATAGCGATTTAATCCCCCCCTCTCTAATTAGACGGTTTTATTGTTGTCCTTGATCTCATGAATGGGAACAGGAACGTTAGTTGGTGTAAAAATATCAACGTCTTTACTGTGATTTATTTCTGACTCGAATATTTGATCTGAGAAATCAGCGTTTCGCCTACATCAAGATGGATTTTCATTACCAATTTCCTACCTACTTACCTATTTACCTACCTCAACTTCGAATGATACTACATTACAACTGTTATTTTACAAACACAATTATCACTTCACACATCCGGCTCCCCATTTCAACTTCCCCTACAACCCAAAAGGATACGTCTCCCCCTTCGCAAGCGGCTCCTTCGGCTGCGCCGTCTCGAAAGGATGCAGCGCCTGCGTCTTATCGAACCACACAAAGGCATCATACTGCCGCGACAGCAAAGAGCGAACGTAGTGGCTCGCGCGCTCCGTATCGGGTCTATAGACGACGCCGATAAAGCGCTGCAACTGCGCCCTGTCGTCGGCGGCGCGCAGACGCGCGTTCCCCCGGATATCGAGCATGAAACACGGGATCGAGAGAGAGTGGAACATCCCCTCGTAGCTGTCGCTTCGCGACGGGTTCACGGCCTTGATCTCCATCTCCTCGTCCCAGTCGTGCGCGGCGGCCACCGTGCCTTCGTGTGTCCCGCATCCGATGATCGAGACGTCGGAGGTCTCGCGGCAGAGTTGTCCTAGGTTTATCTCGCGCGGGTTCTGGGAGAGGGATCCCCGCGCGTCGCCGACGTGCGAGTTGTGTGCCCAGACTATGGCCTTAGAGCCGGGGCGGAGCTTGAGTAGGCGGGTTAGGACGGTGTGCATGTGTGTGTCACGAAGGTCCCAGGATGATCGGTCTGCGTGGAATAGGGCCCGGTAGTAGGCTTCTGCGTCTTGGACTACGCGCGCGTTCATCTCGGCGTCGAGGAAGGACTCGCCGTTTTCGGGGTGGGATGCTAGTTCTGGTGCGTGAAGGGGGTTTGTTAGTTGTTGAGGTAAGCAGAGGTAGATATTTAACTTTATTACCGGTTCATTTTTCAGTTCACTAGAGAGAAGGGGTTTGTGGCAGTGCGCTGGGCATTATATAAGGGGCAGACCAGGATAATAATATGAAGATACAGAAATTCCGTACCAAGACGTTGGGCGAGCAAATCCTGCAACATCTTCAATACGGCTGATTCACAGGTCAAGCTTGATGAGCGGCATGTTGCTCGCCCGTACTCGGCCGGGTCGTTAAGCCATGGCTCAAGGCAGCCGTATCGACGCCGGGCGGAATTAGCTAGGTTTGGGTCTACCTGGTGAATAGGAAGGTGTTAGCTATAAATTTGGTTTCTTCGTTTAGGAGTTGTGTGCTTCTTTCTATATTTGAGGGTCTATATTCTTTTACTCAGGAGCGACTATGGAATCTATAGTTGGGGAGTTAAGGAACTGTAGATAGCCAACATAAACCACGAAGAGATAAATAGGGGGAAAAGGGGAGGACGAGTAAGAGAAAAACATACACGATCCAAATAATCAACAACAGCCCTCGTAGACGCCCCCATACTATAAACATCGAGTCCGTTGAACGAGGTCCGTTTGTGCATGGGGAGCTGGGCATTATGTTCGCGCAACCAGTCCACGAAGTCCTGCGTCTCGGTATTCCGCCACATCCATCGCGGGAAGTGGTTGAAGATGCGCAACGCGTGCACGTCCGAGCTCCCTCGTCGGGGGTGCAGCCGCGTGTAGTGGTCGATCGTCCGCGCGTCCGGCCAGTCGCATTCCAGACACACCGTGTTGAACCCGTGCTCTGATATCAGCCGCTTCGTTATGGCCGCGCGCGCCCGGTAGAATTCCGACGTCCCGTGGCTGGGGTTGTGACTTTGTTATCTGGGCGCATGTTGAATTGGGGGGTGTTTGTTTGGTATTTCGGGCACGTATGATGGGTTAAATGATGAGCGGATTGGTAGTGCGGAGTGTATAGGTGAGTGAGTATGTGAAGGATATGTACACAGATTAAGAGAAAGTCTTACCTCCCATCTCCAATAAGCACGATCCGTGAGCTCCCGAACTGGTCAAAATACGAGCCGAAGGAGCTGTCGTTGATATCCGGTAGTTCTCTTGCGGCGTCTCGTATAATGCTTCGTAGGTTTTTTGACATTTTCCTTCCGAGTCCGAATACCATCAGTTATAGTCTGGATGTTTATGAGCTACCACTTATGTTTACAAAGATGCATATGTCCGGGACTGGTCGTTTTATTTTCAATGCGTTCAGTCGTAACTTAGATCAGACCGGAGCATAGATAAACAAATATGACGACTTAGTTTTCACTACGAACGTCTGAGCGTATATAATCGACAGCATGGCTGATCTAGGATGAGGTGGCGATCTCTTATCTTTGCGTCATATCCACGAAAACTTGGGGTAAGCACCGCGAGTCATAAGGGAGGAGAAAACGCCATGACATACAGTTGTACTTCTCTCTTGAATGATAATTCAAATATGACCAATAAGGCTTATGAAGGACGGCGTGCTATTATGAGTCTCCGAGAGGGTTACTGAATCGTTTTAGTGTCAGCTGTATCTACCCATGCAGGCCACAAGCTTAAACATAATTGGCTATTCGATTATGACAGGTTGTTACATAGCACTAAGGACCTCTTCGGTACTCATAAATACCGGAGATGATTTGTGAAATCTCATGGATTGGGTTCTCTGATAGATAAATACATGGGGCATAGGATGACCTATGTCATATATGTATGCAGAGTATCCGCCTATATACACTTTTCCATGTCGTCAATTAAGCTCGAAGCTCGAAGCTCAAGACAACCTTCAGTTTATTTTTGGCAACTTGCCCTTTTTGGGCTGTAAATGTTGCTCGACCGACTCTCTGGACGGGTCGGATATGGGGTATCATCGTAAAAAAGATTTAGGAAAAGACATTAGACGAGTGAGGTGAAGATGGGTTCGCGGCGTTGTCGACTCCAATCCATGGTATTTGTTTTGGGTATTGTGCTGGTGGTAGTACAGTTGTGACAAAGAAAAAAGAAGATGTATAGTCAGAGTGAGACTAAATAAATCAAAGAGAACCCCGGGCGCGCCTGCCGTGAAGCTTGCTACCAGGGTTGATAACGCCATCGCTACCGTCCTTTATGCCTATGCGCCGGTCCCAACCATGTATGTGACTAGAAAGAGATTGTCCTAATGAGTGGTGATTGGTTTAGTTGAGCTTTGTGCTCGTCTTATGTTATCCCCCGTCTTTGGGAAGCTCTATGCCGCTGTCTCGATCCTGGGGTTCTATTCCCCAACTCGTCGATGTTTCAGAAACCTCTTCCGTAGGTTTAACATCAAGTGGGACCATATCGTCGGAGGGTGCCAGCTTGGGATTTTCGTCGTCATCATCTAAAGGATCTAATACTCTACCACCTAACCGGATGTCACTGACTCTCACTTTGTATTCGAGTGCCTTCTTCCCATCGTTGATAAGCTCTTCCGTCCAGTCAAGGCATCTTTTAATGCTCTGATTGATCTTTTGCGAGTCAACGAGGATTTGCTGGTGTTTGGACAAGTCTAAATTCAGTCGTTCTTCATCCTGATGGCGATACTTTACATCCCGCTCCGCGAGGATACTTGGACTAACGCCGGATGATACAGAATCGGTATCTGAGAAGGACTCCTCTTCCAATTCCTCCACGGAAAGCGGCTCTTCAGCGAGGTCCGATAACCCTGTGGGCTCCATTTCTAGTTCTGATAGGGCCCCGGATGGGACCCGACTAGACATGGTGGTGGAAGCCAGGGACAAATGGCTGGCACGCGAAAGGCGTCGATACCTTCGCAATTCGGCCGTCTGTTTTCGGAGTTGACGCTCGAGAGTCCGGTTGATAGCTTCGAGAGACGCATTTCTGATCTGCAAATCCTGAACTTTCCGTTCTCTGCGGGCGTTCGCGATTAATTCGGTCACAGGGTCTGCCGAAGAGACGGTTGACTTCGTGGGGCTTTGTAGCACTGATTGGTCATCAGGCGAGCCATCGTTTTCGGCGTCTGCGAATTCTTCGGCTGCTTGGATGATAGAGGCCAACGTCAGTGGAGGAGGATTCGTGGGGGAGAGGTTAACAGGAGGGAAGAGGCCAGTAGTGGGAGATGCCATGGGCTTCAAAGGCTCGCAAATCGCTTCTCCCTTGACTGAACTGCCCGAGCGTGAATGACCACTGGATGGTGAAGCGGCGGGGCCAGGCCGTCGCAGCCCAGGGGTTGACGGCAACAACGGAGCAGCACTCGTGTTGCTACTTTGAGAACCAATGCTGTTCCTATAAGACGGCGAATGTAAAGGCAGCTTGCTGGGTGAGGCAGGCCGCTGCGAGACCACAGCCGAACGGCCGGTGGGACCTTTCGGAGCAGCTGACACGGATGATCCCGATCCACGAGATACCATGGGTGGTGGTGTAGGCCGTAGCTCGGGCGTGCCGTTTGCATACATAAATTTGCCCGAGACATTCTCTTGGCTCCTGTTCAAGCCGGGTGACAGCGGGGGAGACAGGGTGGCGGGGCTGGACGATTTAGGCTTGATGCCGTTGCCGTTGGCATAGAAGAAAGTCGGGTTGTTCGGGGAGGCCAACTTGGAGGCGGTCGTCGGCCGGCTGGTCTTTGCATCGCTGGCATGGAAGAACTTGGCGTCCCGGGCATTCGAATTATCTTGCCTCAGGGGCATGGTCCTGTCGGGACTGACAGCACTGAAGGTGACCAATGGCCGTCTCGATGAGTCCCCCTGCCCAAAGGGGCTCGAGAAGGGGAAGGCCGCCTTGGAGTCCCAGGGGTCGGCGCGGTCATGGCTCGGGGTGCCATTAGGAGTGCTATTCGCGCTGTCCACGCGACTTTGTCTGGAGCCGGAGCGGGGGGTGATGTTGCTGTTGAGATGCGGACTGAAGGCGGCTGCCGAGACCGTGTCTGGTTCGTCGTATGTGGCGCGATTGTTCGAGCCGGAAGAGGTAGCGATAGTCGAGACGGGACGCTTTTGTGTGCGTCGAGGTAGGGGGGTGGTGATGGTGGTGCTGGCGTTGGCGTTGGCGTTGGCGGTAGTAAGGTTAGGTGTTTGGGGTTGGGACTGCCTCGAGGCCGAGGCGATCTTGGGAGTCAGGGGCGTCCGATTGATACCCCTTGCGGCGGCGGCACTGAGTGAGGGCATCTGCGGGCGACTGGTGGTGGTAGCGGAGGGGTTCGGGGAGGTTTCGTGGCCCATCTTTTTTTTATCCTTCAAAGCGGGCGTAAGTACGGGAGCAACATTTTGGTCTCGTAGCTTCAGGGGGTTTCGTCTAGCAGCGAGAGGAAGCGAGGGTGAGCATGGCCGTAGACGAGGGTGTATTGTTGTCGTCACTGGTGTCAGTGGTGGTGATGTATCGTCGGTAGCGGGATTTGTGGTGTGTGGTAGTGATGGTGGTGGTGATGACAGTGTAAGTGTAAGTAGTGGTGGTGGTGGTGATGCTGCTGCTGCTACTGCTGCTGTTGTTGGCGGCGGTGACAGTGGTTGCAGTGCTGTAGTAATAGTGGTGGTAGTTGTCGTCGCCGTACCAGTACGTGTCCGGCTATAGCTGCTGCTGCTGCTTCTTGTGCTTGTGCTTGTGCTTGTACTCGTGCTTGTACTCGTGCTTGTGCTATTGCTGTTAGTGGTTCCGCTTAGGACACCTCCGCTATTATAATTATTACGGGTCGTCGAGATTGTGGTAATATGGGGGTGGTGGCTCTTGGTAGGCGATCTACCCGTACTACGTATAATTGCCTGTCTCCGCTCTTGCGTTGTGGTGGACCAGACCGTTTTCGTCCCGTCGCTTTTGTTGCTGTTACCGTTGCCGTTGTGGTTCATCGATGGAGATGGCGAGGGGTTTGTTTTGTTTGTCGCCAAACTATTTTGGCGTTTGGAGTCATTGGTGCGGATCGTCGCTGGTGTTGTGTTCTGGCTGCCAAGGCGCGTCGAACCCATGGCCCATTGGCCGTCTGCGTTTGTTACAGTAGGATAGAGAATCCCCTATATCACCGGGGGCGCTAAGATCTAATGGGAGGGTGTAGGGTCAGACTTCCCGCCCGTCTGTTGGTTACCGAATATTGGCGATGATACCCCTCCTCAGGCAAGCAGTAATTGGCGAGTTCGGATTAGATAAGTACTCGTGCAGAATTGAGAAAGTAAAAAAAAAATGTTTCTGATGAATAAACATGTGGGGGACGTTGTTTGATTTGCTCCAATAACCACGAGATTGTGTCTTCATGCACACCGCATTTTCCCTCGGGCCTCCTTTTAAGTAAGTACCTACTTACAACTTACACCGTGGCAGCTATTCAGCCCACTTAGTATGCAGGCCTTACTGCCGCTGATAGTTACCATCTTGGCTGTAATACTTTAATGTACGGAGTACAAAATACTTTATATATGTAATCAAGCTTAAAGCTACTTAACTTTGAGCTGTGAGTTAGCCTCTGCTACTACCGTGCGAAATGCTTAAGATTATACGATAATTCAAACTATTTATTAAACATGACTTCTTTCCATCACCAACGGCTCGGTTTGGAATCACGCCCGACGCAACAACGAGCAAGCCTCTAGGCTAACCCGGCTTGTGATAGGATTGAGCTGGTGGCGAAATCGAACGGCTCTAAGCTGGGACACGGCGCCACCCGCTTCATTGTCTGACGATGCCTCTCAACACGTCGCAAGAGGGTCATCTTGAACAGCGAATCACTTCCAATAGATATGACGAAACCACTCTGAATAGCGATATAGTCTAGAAAATGAGGGCGACAATCAAGATGAAATAGCAGTCTAAACAGGCTCAATTGCTTGAAAGACGAATGTCCCAATAGTGATCATCATCGCAGCTATTGACATGCATTAGTTGGGATTTTGAAGCCAATACTTACATAACTCGAGTGGGAATTCTTCTGTTTTTCCTTCCTTCTCCAGCTAGCTAAAGCATTGCCTAAGCTGACGTGATTCTTGTCGGTCTACCGATACGCAAGTAGATATGCCCCGAGTAGTTTTAAGAAGGTGTAGGCTTTTGCTATATCTGACAGCGTGGTCATAAGTTGGGGTTCGTAAATCTTCATGACGTCTTCCGTTTCCATGCCAATTATTTTTACGGTAGCCAGCACATTAATGGGTTCGCTGTGCCTACGACTCATAGACGATGATTGCGGACAGCCGAGGAAGCTTGACAAGTATCATTCCTTTCCCTTTCCTATTCTAAATTCTAGTGTTTCGTCAAGAGCAGCATTTGGCAAAGTCCCAAGAGAAAAGAACGTCAGCAACCAAGATGAGTAGGCATGCCACCAAGGGAAGAAACTGGAAGAACACAGAGTCCACACGCTCATTGCCTTAATGAGTATCATCCGGTTCTTTTTCTCTTCCAAACTATGTCGTGCCATCATGAGCTCCTTTTTGTATTGCTGCTTCGGCAGCATCAATTGCTCATGATGCTTTTGAAGCGCCGCGATGCCCCGGGAGACATCGAGTCAAGACAGAGTTTCTAGATTGAGCTATCCCCATCTATTCCCGTACCCTGTAGAATCGACGCTCAATTCATCACCCAACTCGCAGTTTCAGAAAAGAAAAGAAAATCTACAACGGGCATCGCCGTACCATAGGTAGGGGGACACCACTTCGAGATTCAACTCTTCGTTTGGTAGCGGAGAAGCTTCAACTTGTGTGTCGAAACACGTAAGCTGCCGATCCAATCCAGAGTCCGGGACCCCATATCGACGGCCATTCGATTGATTGTGCCGGCTGGTGGCCCGAACGTGAAATTCGCGACAAATGTTGGCTCGGACACTGCAGATGTCTGACGACGGTACTTTAATGAAGTAACACCTACGCAGTGAAGTGTGACCGATATCATTGCTGGCTCTGGATTCCTACGGAGAATAATCCCTCATATCCACTCGATAGGCCTCTGTTGACTATTTGACGAACGCTTGTCGTTGCTGTTGCTCGACATAAAGCACCTGTTGCATCAAATAGGGAACGCTAAGCAGCTTGAATACATCAATTTGTTGCCGCAGTAAAGCTTCTCGGAAAATTTATTGGACAACAACATTTAAAGTAAAACTAGCGAGTAGGCTTTTGTTTTTATAAAATAGCAATGTAATTAGCTGCTGAAAAAAAGGTTGGTGATAAATTTTCAGAGCTAAAATATTTGAATCGATTAGAGTTGTTGGAAGGAGGATTGGTATGTGGGATTTGTGTATATGGGCGCGGTGCAACTACGCCTGTCGGCTCATCTCTATCACCCGGGCCATTTCCTCTTCCGTAGGGTCGTTAGAGATCCAGATGCCTCTTTCTTTTGGTGTAGCGTTGTGAGAGCCCTCGGCACGCCTCAAAGTATTGACATCGAGGTCCGTCGCATAGTACTTACCGTCGGACTGATTGACGCGCACTTTATGCTTAGTAGAAAGCGTCGTGTCATCCATCGGAATTCGTCTCGGTTGAGTAGGAGGTACGAATTCACCTGTTGGTGCTGCTGGTGTTGCTTCTGCTGTGGTTGCTAAGGCTGTGGGGTTGACCCTGAGGTTGAGGTTGAGGTTGAGGTTGCGGTTGAGGTTGCTGGTTCGGTTCTGCGCAATAGTTGCGGATTTATACGGTGCCAAATACTTTTCAAGCTGCTTCTGGTGTTCTTGGTGTTCTTGCTGTTCTTGCTGGAGCGCTACTGTCAGTTGGTCCGGATGACCTGGCTGGCCTCCTTGGTGCATCGCATTATTCCCAGCCTGCTGGGCTTGGTATTGTTGTAAAGCCATCTGTTGTAATGCGAGCTATAGTGCACATTACTGAAGTTAGTCACTAAACTTTAAGAGATGGAGTCAAGATATAGTATGTTATAACAGAGCTCCTACCACATGATCCGAATCCCACTTACTTGTTGCTGGGTAGTCAGATGCTGGCCCCCTTGCTGAAGATAGCCCGGTGGCATATGTCTCAGCCGCATGCCCTTCATCTGATGTTTCATTAATTCGGGCTTTATCGCCTGCATCATCCGTTGCTGCTGAATAAAGACACTCTGGGCTGCATTGGGATTTCGGGCGGCTACAGTGTGTCGTAGCTGTTGTTGGTCTTTGTCTACCATGCCGGTCTTTCTCATCATTTCGGGATCATATAGACGAAAGACCTGTTTCTCTATTTGTTGGGATTCTCTGCTAAGACTTATCTGAGCCTTAGTGATGTGGTCTACCCTTCTAATACTCCTCATCCTGGATCTGTCTGTGATATAATCGTGACACTCTCGTTTATGGCGCCTCAGTGCTTGTTCCGCTGAAAAGGGTGGGTAGTGACATGAAGAAAAGGGACACTTCAGGGGTGTCGCGTGTGAGAGTTCGTGATCAACTCGCTGCACATCGGTTTCGAAGCCCTCTAAACAGGATGAAAAGCGGCATATAAAGGCTGCTGTGCTGTGGTCTAGCTGGAACTGGGTGATTTCATCTGTAGCAATACCTGGAAACTCCTGCATCGAGAGACACTCCCTGAGAGTTATTTGGTAGTTGTCTAAAATATTGCGTAGCTTGGTAATTTCAAGCATAACATCTTAGAACGTGAAGTTAGATAGGTATATAGACGGGGGATAGAGCGGAACGTTTACCATTGTTGTTCAAGTGGGTGGCCTTCTTCTGGTTACGAGCGAGTAGGAACTCCTGCGCAGTTTGGAACAATGGTGGAAACCGTCTGAGGAGTTCAAGCCTTGGTTCCGAGGTTATCGTGCTCTCATTTTGGGTAGTTGGTGAGTTCTTCGATACTGCTAGCTTTTGGGAGACTTCGAATAGGATCGATAACAACTGTGTCATATCCTCTCCTGTATCTCTAGGTGAGAGGGCATGGAGAACACAGTCGATCCAATGTTCGTAGGAGAAGACATGAAATCCGTGCAATCCTCTGAGCATACGTACGAAACGATCATGGGAGAGGTAAGACGGCTGAAATACTTCTAGGCCGGATGAAATACAAGTAGAGGTAGCGATCGCGTGTTCAAGATACGCACAATCTTGATTGATTTTGACCACACTCTCGGGGGTCTGCAGATATCTAAAAACCAATTATTCACCATGCGTTCGGAGTTATGAAGTATACGGCTTACTCCTTAACGGATACGTGGATGAACCAAAACCCCGAATCAGGGCGTTCTTCAACAAGAGGTGAGCACATGTCGAAAAGGTGAGAAGGGGGTAGCTCCTCTACTAATGCGACACCAGCGCAGTAGGACAGCGCTGAGCGAAACTCGGCTCGTCGGAGTGGGCGTCTTCCAAATGCAATCCAGCCGAATATAGTTCGGAGCCTGTCGACAGAACGACTGTCAAATCTTGTGATCGTCTGCGTTAAGACTCTCTCGTAACTATGGAGACAACTTTAGCTGGCATGATAAGGGTGGCAATACTGCTAGAGATTCTCACAACTTGGCTAACTCCCGAGGTAATGTATCCACGGCCTCTTGTAATTCTCGACTGCTGTAGAAAATATTGTAGGTTAGATAGTTGAGAACTAAGCGAGCCCAGAGGAACATCCCTGCCGAGGTTAGCGGGTTGTTAAACTTAGAATAATTTTCCGTATTCCTACCATCTGCCTTCTGAGAAATTTGACGTGCGATGCTCACCAAGTCTGAGTCCTGGAGGTACAGCTCGGCGAATCTAGAACGATGTGTCTTCAATCGCTGCTCGGAATATCTAGCGATTGCTTGTGTTAATTTATTCCTTTCGTCGCTCAGGGAGACAACAGTCTTTTTACGGAGGCACTCCCTGATAAGGTGTGTTGCTTGAGACGCGATCATAATTTTACAGGCTGCACTGTTAGAGCGGGACAGGCTATCTCGCGAAATGCGACTGATAAGAGTAAGGAATCTCTTTTGCTTTTCGAAATCTAGGTCATCAAGCCCATCGACGACCATGTATATAGTTCGACTATTGCCAAGATCGTCCGAGAGTGCGGTGGTAGCTAATTGTAAGAGCTGTTCAAGGATCACAATGCTTGCCGCCTTTTTCCCGGCGTACTGCCCGTAGACATAAGCGGTCATTGGGCCGCTGTGGTGGATTATCTGAAATAGGAGTGATTTCAGTACTTCGTCGTACTGCGTCGACGAGACGTAGGAGGAGTTGCAGAAATGAGAAACTACAATGGAACTCTTTGCGCCAAGAAAGTTAACAATCTGAGTAGCAATGACACTTTTGCCGCAGCCGGGATTCCCCTGGAGCCATATAAATGGGTTATTTCTCTGGTCACTGAGCCAACCTGCAATTGTAGCCTGAGTGAGGACCCAAGAGCAAGTCCCAGGATGCCTAGATGCTTCAGTATATATTTGATCATATATAGCGATCTGGTCGGCATCATTGACTCTTAACCAGCTGCGGACGGCTTGCAATTGACGGACATTCTGTTCCTGTTCCTCCTGATTGATCCTGGCGAGGCTTTCCTGTCGCCACTCGTGAAGACTTTCTCTCATATTCTTCGCTTCTGCTATGTTGTATGCATTCGCTTCTCTGTCAAGTTGGTCTTCGTGGCGTTTTAGGTCGTCTAATATGTTATCGAAACGGCCTTGGAAACGACCCCAAGACGTGAGAAAAAGCAATTTCCATGCTAGTAAGTATGTGTCAGACAGATGTGAGATAGTTTGTATCATCTCAGGACATACAGCTTCTCCGAACAGACTTGTATGCTTCTTTGTGAAATTCAAGTATATCCGAATAGAAGATGGCAAGCGTCTGCTGGAATGCAGGGTTCTGGTGGAAAGACTGTTGCAGAACCTCAAACCTAGTAAGAGACTCCCCGATACGCGAATACGCCTTGACTATCTGCTCAAAAGCTTCGATGTAATCCGAGGATATCTGGCTTTCAATGTTAGAAAAGATGCTCATGGCGCTTGTTGTAACCGTGGCCGTGGACAAAGCCTTACCTTCAATATCACAGACAGTGGAGCCCATAGCCACGGCAGATAGGGTGTTCCGTTGCAAAGAGTTTCGATTGCCTTTGAATAATACTTCAGACCGGAGAACAGCGGTTCGAGGCGGCGCATATTGCGTAACGATTGTCGTGCTGCTAATTGATTCTCAATGCCTAATGCTGTCTTCCGCACGTCGTCCAACGTGACGCTCTCGAAGCCTGCCGAGTCGGCTGGGGATATATGCTTTTCGAGCTGATGAAAAGCAGCCTCAACTGTGCGCTGAGCCTTGGCCGTTGTTGGGTCCCTTTGCCGCAAAGGCATTATCAACGATCTATGATACTCGCGATTATATCGAGCATATACAGGGAAAATACTGAAACACCAGAGCAAGAGAATGTGCACGGAGATATTGACTACAGTACTTTGGGAGTCCAGCAAATAAGTTCAGCCAGAGAAATGGATAGGCTTTCCTCGAGGCTTACTGGTTTCCCGCGTGGCTAAGTGCACTGCAGAATACGTTCGCTGATGCAGTGTTGAGGCTGTGTCAGCGGCCGTCATCCAATAGAACAATGAAGCTGCATTGCATTAGCACGAAGGCGGTCCATTTTGCCTACCTAACGTAGAGCAGCACCCTCCAACTAGAAGCTTATCACAGGGTACATTTTTTCTCTATTGATATTTTGCCTTGCCAGCTGTACCCCCGAAAGGCAAGCACTTGCATCATCTATCAGCGTCGCAAGTCATTCTATGACTATCTACACATCACATTTCTATTTGGCTTCTCTTTGCTTTGGTTTTTATTATTACTTCACTTGGCTACCTCATCATTCCCATTAGTTAAACTTGAGATCGTGGTTCATAACCCCAACGGTAACCAGTGACAATGGACGCGCACCGCCAGCATGCCCACCATTGGGGAGCTGTCAACAATGTTTCATATGCATCAGAGCACATAATGAGTTGCAGTCCTATTGAATTGAAAGTATGTTTTGGTTCAGTAAGTTAGTCGTCACTCACTCACTACTTGGAGGTAGAGATCTAACTTGTGAGCCTGAAGTTCTCTGGGGTCACTGGTGAATGCGAGTTCATGCCCGGTCTACTCCTTTCCGAACAAGAGCCCAGTGTACTATCCATACCTGCGCAACTAGACTCTTGTAGTAGCTTTACTTTGACGCATGCCAGGTATTCAAAGGGTCATATACACACACAGCATAGACAGATGTTACAGGCCGTTCTAGACGAGCCGACAGTTCGACTCCAAGTTAGCTGCATTTTAGAGGATGACGACGGAGAAAAGGCCAAGAAGCGAATACGAAGCACGTCTCGGATAATTCCTTGTTCACTTATTTTCGTTCTCTATGGACCTTTGGGTCTTTCGGAGGAGCTGGGAATCTTCTTCCAGAGTTATGATATTTACTTGCAAGACCCGCACCATTGTGACTGGGAGGTCAAGTACTGCAATCCTCACCGTCTCTCATCGACTGACTTCATGTCATTGCCGATGACTTCAGAGATGAACGGCAGTCTGAATTTCATAGAGCTAGGTGCACAGGAGATCCTACCAGAGCGTCCTGAGCTTCTAGCTATCCTCAATACCAACGAAGAACTCGCTGAAGCGCCGCAGCCCGATGCTATCAAAACATCACTTGAGAGGCGAGAGTAAACCCACGATGATTCTATGAACCTACTAACATTTAATAGACATCAAAAGCAAGCGTTGACTTTTATGCTACGACGTGAACAAGGATGGGCTTTTGACTCGAGCAAAGACATCTGGACTCGAGTGCGAGGGTCACAGGGTCATTCGTAAGATTCAGCCTGGCCTAATACGCACCATCTTTCGTTGAGATAGTCTGATACCGGCCAGCTTTGTTAACCTAATATCCTACTCCCATCAATCTAAAGAGCCGCCCCAGTTTCTCGGGGGCATAATTGCAGATCCTATGGGCTTAGGTAAAACATTGACCATGATTGCCCTGGTTGCTGCTGATCTCCAAGACGCGAACTTCATTGATGAGATTTCCGAGGACAAGACTAGCAATACGACTCTCGTCGTGGTGCCACCCCCACGTACGTATTGGAACCAAATATGACTATGGGAGAAAGGGTCAAAGGTGCTAATCCGTCAGTAGTAATTGACACGTGGGAAGAACAGCTAGCACAGTTAGCGCTTCGTAACTCCTTCTCTACTAAACCAAGTCACTGACATTTGATCTAGCCATGTAGTACCAGGCCAATTGACGTGGCGCCGACACCATGGCAAATTGAGATTGACGGACTCACTCGAGATACAGAGCGTAAACATAGTCTTGACAACTTACCATACTGTTTCTGCCGAGTGGAAGAGTGGAAGCAAGTCAGACCAATCTATCATGTTCTCTACGCACTGGAAACGGGTTATTCTCGATGAAGGTAAGACCAGAATTACAGTACTATCATGCACCCCTGACATGGCTGTAAACCTGTAGGGCACTTCATCCGTAATACTGGTTCTCGAATGGCAAAAGCTATCTGTGACCTCCCCGCCGACATGCGCTGGGCAGTCACGGGTACTCCGATCCAGAACAGGTTGTCGGACCTAGCCGCTCTGTTAAAATTTCTCCAAGTCTACCCTTATGACGATATTAGACGATTTGACAGCGATATAACGCACCTATGGAAATCAAGCGAAGCAGAAGAAGCTGTTCGTCGCTTGAAACTTTTGTCCCAGTGCCTCATCCTTCGACGCCCAAAAGCGACGATCAATCTTCCCAGTCGCACTGATTACCGTCGTGTTGTCGACTTTGCGCCTGATGAGAGGGCTCTTTATGAGGATATTAAGACACAGACTATTGCAAATATGAGGGAAGTAGCGTATGGGGACACCAACCGGACTGCTCCTCGATTTGTAAATGTGATTCAGCAAATCAACCAGATGCGGCTTATTTGTAATCTAGGGCTTCATTATTCCTCTCGGCACGAGCATAATGTGACTCACAACTGTGGAAGTACCCAAGAGACAGGATGGGAAAGGATAGCACAATCGACCTTTCACTTACAATACCAAACAGCGACACTCGCATGCGAGCTATGCGGCTCACCTATGAACATGACCGACACCCTACTCGACGATGGTGGCGTCACGTCGAAGGCGCTATTTTCGCAGTGCCGTCGGTTTTTCTGTTCGTACTGCACGCAGCTACCGCAACAAGGCTCGCGAAATATCACTTGCGGACATCGTCCACCCCACTCAATGGCGACAGTGTCACTAAATCGATCCGCACTCGAAGAGGATTCTATTGAAGTCGATAGCCCCCCTACGAGCACGTTCTCATTCACTAGGCTACCTTCTAAAGTCATGGCCTTGGTTACGGAGTTGAGCTTCCAGCCAACAGATGTCAAGAGGTAATCTTGAAACTCAAGACTCACCACGACGAGCTAGCTAACTGAGGGGTTGGGCAGTGTCGTCTTTTCGAACTGGCGGATGACGCTTGATGTCGTAGAGCAGGGCCTCAAGCAAGCGGGGATCGGCCATCTACGGTTTGACGGCAAGGTGCCTCAGAAGGAAAGAAAGGGAATCATTGACAGATTTCGGAAGGACCCTGCTATCAAAGTGTTGTTGTTGACGCTCACGTGTGGTGCTGTCGGGTGAGTGTCCAGCGTGGCTCTACACATGACTCCTAGCGACGTAGCTAACGTGACTCCCTAGCCTAACCCTGACCGAAGCATCAAGAGCGTACCTCATGGAGCCGCATTGGTGAGTCAAACGAGGCGAACGGTATCAGATCGGTAAACTAACGTCATCTTTAGGAACCCAACCTTGGAGGAGCAGGCACTCGCTCGAGTACATAGGCTGGGGCAAAGGAAAGAGGTGACAACGGTCCGATACTATGTCCGGGACACATTTGAAGAAGTCAGACCCTCTGGATTCATAATATCGAGCGCTGCTGATGAGTTTCCTAGCGTGTGATGGAACTGCAGAAGAAGAAAGAGGATCTAGCTGGTCTCTTGCTGGACTCTCAGGCTGGAAGCGCCGAGCATCTTGAGGTGAGTCAGCCTACGCAGCTTGTACTTTTGACAAGAGCTGAACAACCACAGCGTTTATGTGGTCTACTATAAATGGTCTCTTAAAGAAGAGGTAACTTGTAGAATGTTGGATACAAGAAGTAGAAATTGAGGCTTGGTTCAATTAGGGCACGATACGTCTGAGTACCTACCTATAAGAATTTGTAGTACTGAGAATCGCATGTAGATGAACTGGAATGAAGTTGAGTTCTTGAACCCCTGATTAAGTATAAATCTCGGCGCGGAGCAGATGGGGGAGCATCCCAGCATGCCCCACATCCCACCATTAGCGCCATCGAGCTACTAGGTAGTAGTTAGACGGGGCGGTGTAGGAAAAGGATGGCAGTCCGACCACCGAACACCCCTGAATAGGTCTACGTCACCACCACTGAGCCAATATATGAACACGACCACTTCCAAATACTTGTAAAAGAATCCAGTCTACTGCTGATTCATTCCAGGGTCTTCTTTCAGCATTCAATTCAATGGCTCCTCACAAGCAAGGCACACCCCTCGAAGCAAAGATTCAGGCCGGAAAAGAGCTGCTTGACTATGTTGGAGCGAAATATACTAGAAAACAACTCTTCGACTACTTCGGGGTCAACGAAAGAACCGGTTATCGTATATTAAAAGGCAGCCCGAGGCCTTGTGAGGAAACGAGGGGTCGAAAACGGACTTTTTCTAAAGAACAAGTCGATCAGATGGAACAGTTCTTGAACCAAGAGGGGGAAGCTCCAACCGTACCTTGGACAAAACTCCCTGACGCCGCCGGCGTTGAATTGTCTGATCCAACACATCAGCCATCCAAAGAGACGGTTAGAGGAGCAATGAATGCCCGCGGGTGGCGCAAATGTGGTGTCTGCTTACACTATTGGGTCAGCTACGATACAGCGGACCAACGGGAGTGGTCTGCTCGCGAATGGCTTCATCACCTAGGGCTAGACCCCGAGAGCTATCGTCACATTCGTTATGCTAACGAAGTACACTTCAAATTCGGCCCAGAAGGCAAGGTTACCATTACCAGAAGGCCTGCAGACAGACATTGTACAGATTGTGTGCAAAACCGTAAGACACCTAACGACTCGGGCGATCGCCAGCTCTGCCTTCACGCCTGGGCTTGCGTTGGCTACAACTTCAAAAGCAACCTGATTTTCTATCAGGTTGATAACTACTCCAACGGCGGCATTGCTCTCCAGACCTACAGGGACCAAATTCTGGAGCCTCACGTAAAGAAATGGATCGAAAGAGGCGATCACTTCGTTCTAAAAGAAGACAATAATATCGTACGGCAGTGGAAAGATGAAGAAGTAGGGCTTGATTCCTTCTACAACTGCCCTGGGGCTCCTGATCTGGCACCCATTGAGAACTGTTGGAAGGCTCCAAAACCGACACATAAAAAACACCCAGTATGGGATGAAGCCGCCCTTAGAGCGGCTGCAATAGAGGGATGGGATGCCGTCGAACAAAGTACCATAAATGAGTGGTGTGATTCTGTGCCTTATAAGCTATTAGATGTGATTGATGCCAAAGTGGAGCATATAGGGCACTAGGATACTTAATGAATAAATAACAATTTCAAGCTTCAAAAGTGGTTGTGTAAGTGGTGGGACTGCCATCCTTTTCCTAACAGCGCAACGCTAATCTAGTGAGGGCCTTCGATTGTTTGCTGACCAAACAATTCCGAACCTTCATTACTTACCAAACAACACCAATACTTATTTTTTCGTTCCTTAAACACAACGAGGTTCATACGGACCTCGGCTCCGGCCATCAAATCACAGAATGGGCGTGTTAGGCTGGTCCCTCATCCTGGCGTCAGTCGTGTACATCGCCATCCGAAGACCGCCCCTCATCGAGACCCTCGTGGCTCTGTGTCGCGGATCTCCCACAATACAACAGCCGCCGTCCACTCGTTCGCCCTCCGATACAGACGAGAATCCCGACACGGGAAGCTCTAGCGCCATATCCGTCGCCCGCCAAGATACATCAGTGAGGAGGGGCGGCGAAGCGGATCGCCTTCCCTTACCGAAGATTGCATCTCCGTCCGAGGTAGAAATAGAAATAGAGACGCCCGTCGTCGCCATCGCGTCACCATCGTCGCCGCAGACGACACCGAAAGCCACTGCCACTACGACCCCAGCGACCGGGCCCGTACCCTCCTTCTCACTCTCATCTTCCACAGCAACAACATCTCTCTCTCCACCTGCCTCAGCAGCCGCAGTCGCGCGAGGCGCAACAACACAACAGAGTCCCTCACCAACAATGTCAATGCCACCACCACCTCGTCCCCCAAAACTAAACCCCGTCTCGAACCCCTCATCCTCCCTCGCACCGCCAGCTCGACCCTCACCACTTCCAAACCGACAATACGACCGGCAGCCAGGCACATCCACCCTCGCGCCCCCGCCCACACACAGCAGCAAGCCGGCCAAGCCCTCGCGGAAAGTGACTCTCGAGCCAGGCCACTCGCCGCTCGACTGGGCGCGCCTCGCAAACCACCCAACAGCCGACCTGCGAAACCTGGGACCGGGGGCATCGTACATCCGCGTGACGCCGAGCATGCTAAAGCGACAGACGGGGCGGCGGGGCAAAGACGCCTGGACGGCCCTGGGGGGAAGGGTATATAACATCACGCCATACCTACCTTTCCATCCCGGCGGCGAGCCCGAGCTGTTACGCGCCGCGGGACGCGATGGCACGAAGCTCTTCGGAGAGATCCATCCTTGGGTGAATTATGAGACGATGCTGAGTTCGTGTCTCATTGGTCTCCTCGTCGATGAGGGCGAGGAGAAGAGTTCGGGGGATATGGAGGCTATGGATTAGATTTGATAGGTTGGTTTTGATCAGTTGGGATGAAAGAATCGGGATAGAATGCATGCGTGAATGGCGCGCTACTTACGCAGAGCGCTGTGGGTTGAGCGCCTGGGAGGATAGGGATGAAAGAGGTGCACATGTTCATACACGCCGCGTCTACTCATCCGGAAAGGAGATTCTGGGGTGGATTCATTTAAGAGCTGCATTTTTCACGGCGACAAGGCGGTTTTGCATCAGATGGCTTCGGATCACGACATAAGGTTTACTACAGATCGGTTTTCTTCACACGTTTCCTGCGCCCATACTCATTTATTTATCATTCTCCCTGTCCCCATCGGTATCGGGTGCTACGCTATCCATGGTTACCAGCAAGACGATGAACGACATGTATAGATCGAAGAGATAGATAGATAGACGCGATACCCTTTCGGAGAGCTTTACCCCGACGGATAGATAGCATTCGGCTTGAATAAGCAATAGTAATAGGACGCAAATGCTCTCTTCTTTTGGCTTGAGATGAAAATACCATTCCTATTCCCTACTGAAACGGAAGCGAAGATCATCGTCATCACTGTCCTCGTCGTTGTCGTTGAGAACCAGTCCCCTCGCCCGCTTCGCCGGCTTCTCCCTCGCCAGTGGTGCTGCCGCCGGCCGCTTGCCAGTCCGTCGGGCGGGTTGCGTTCTGTTGTCTATGGTGCTCTGCGTGGCCCGCGACTGCGACTGCGACTGCGTCGCGTTCGCCGACGACCTGGTTGTGCGCGTACGTGCGCTCGAGGCGATGACCATGTCGTCATTATCATCATCGTCCTCGTTCGCATCTCCCATACCAAGAGCACCTTCGTCCTCGCTGCTGTCCACCGGCTGTAGATTTTCGACATGCTTCTGTCCTCTTCTTGAATTTGCTGTCGTGCTGTTTGTCTTTCTGAGGGACTGGCTGCGCGACTGCGAGGGGTCGCCCGACTTCTTCGACCGCTGCTGACTGATGCTATCTTCGAGCCAATAGTCGTCACCAATGCCGAAGCCTTTCGACCTCACCTCCTCGAGCGCGATGATGGTCTTCTCGATCGCTCGTCCCTGCACCGCGCCTCGCTGCCGGAACTTCTTAAAGTTCTTCCGTCCGTTCCATGCTGGGTCCCACCGCCCGTCGGCTATGTCTTGCTCGCGTGTTCGCACCTGTGGCGCTTCTCGCAGCGGCATGGACTCCTCAATGTGTAAACGCCGGATCTCGGCCAAGTCCAAATCGCCAGGCTCGGCTTCGAGTTCCTCTCGCTCCATTTTCGACCGCTGCTCGGCTTCTTCCCGATGGAGCCGCGCCATTTCCAGAAGGTCGGCCTCCTTTTTTACCTTGGGGGGTGGTTTCTGTTTGGTGCTCTGCTTTTCAGGTATGTCTACGGGAGTAGTCGACTTTTGACGACGTCGTGGTATCGGCTCCTCGCCCGCGGCAATCCGGCGGCGTTTGACCTGCGCAGCTGTCGGGGCCACGCTGTCGATTATGTCCCCGGGTCCCGGCAATGGAGAGGCTGGCCGTTTCCGCTGTGATCGTTGGGACGGCTGGTTAACGGGGGCAACATCTTCGGGTTCAGGTTCTGGTACATCTTGCGACACGAAAAGACCTCCCTGAGAAGACTCGACAGTAGCCGACGCGGGCGCGGGGTCGTTAACCTCCATGGCCACAGCAGGTGATTCGGCTGGGCTATCATCGTCGGCAAGAGAAACCGCAAAGCCTCGGAACCGGCTTTGAACGGGTCCTCGACCCCTTCTCCGAGTCACTGGGCCCCGAGGTTGTGGAACTGTTTCCTCTATCGGTTCGACTTCCATCGATTGCTGCTCGGTGGATGATGGCGGCGGCTCCATCTGAGAGGTAGCTGGTTGTGACGCAAACTCCAGGGGCCGCCGTAGTGAACTTGCATCATTGTTCAATATCGCATCGAGGAAGTCTTTCTGATCGATGAGGCGATGATCCAAGCGCAAAGATATAGACCTAAAGAAGTCGGCGTACCAATCCACGTTTTCCTCCGAGTTGGGCATCCACTTAACGACCACAACACCTTTACCCTCGCTACCATCTTCGAATTCGCCCAGCCCCTTTTCACCTGCCACTCCTTTCACGTAGCGAATGAAATCATCGATCTGTGTCTCTCCGGCTACCACTACATTTAGGAGAGCTTTGCCCCTACCATTTGTGATGGGGGCGAGGAGACTCTCGTACTGTTTTTTCTCGTAGAATATGAAAGTATAGCCGTCGAAGAGTTGTGCCCGCGCGGAATTGGGGGCGAATGATTCTGTCTGTCTAGGAACGGGTTCTTCGCCCGGTGGTGGGAGGAAGCGCATGGGATCGGGCCAGTGAGCATCGAAGTCTTGTTCAAGCAGGCTCGGAGAAACGCCATCTCCAGGCGTCTCGGTCGAAGCAGCATCCACGATGGCATCTACGAAACCGTCGTTAACGATGTATTTGCCGTTAATCAGGGCTTGTAACCCTTTTGGCGTGTTGCGCTTCTTCGAGACAACATGGGTGGTAAGCTGGACATCGTAGTCGGACAGGAGCTTGATGTCGAGCTGTTCGAAATTCTCGCGTAGGCGGGTGAAGGGGTTTGTGCGGAGCTGGTTGCTTGTAAAAGAAAAGCTTAGAACAACGGGAAACCAAGTGACACTGGAAAGCCGCAGCACAACGTATCAGTCATAGTGGCCAATGGTGAGGGGTCATCAAGTAAACGAACCGGAAGAGGGGCGGGAATGAGCCCATCTGGATGGTATTTGTATCTTGCGATAGGGTACACGTCTCGTTACGATATTTTAGGCCATTCACCTTGGTGCCGCCCTTGGACCCAAGATCCTCGATGATGACTTTTGAGCGGCTTCCCATGACTTCCTAGTAGATTACGGTCAGCGGCGGTAGCACAATTGTGGCGGGTTGACAGGGCTAGAAGACGCACCGCATGGCCGTCCTCAACTTTGTCCACAGTTATCGTCACATGCTTCCGCGAGACTCTCTCGGCACCAGGTCCTTGTATGGCAAGTTGGCCGGCTAGGATACAGTCAGTGGGCGACGTAGGGGGTGGGGGCCGGAGACATACGTTCGGCGACAGTGCGACCAAAAAGATAGCGTTTCCCAGGGCGAAGCCATACTCGTTTGTCTATTGGGCGGGATAGAACTGGTCAGCCGTCGAGACGCACGGGCGCGCGACACACACACATGGGACAAAAAGACTCACGGCCGAGGGCTTCGCCTTCATTCTCGAGAATCCACATGATTGATTGAGAGCAGACAATGTGATAGTTCTACTTCGAGATGTGGTTATTCATGTCGCTTCAAATGGCGCCGACGTAACAGTGGAGCAATTGTTGGAAGAGACGCGTAGTGCATCCAAGTGGGCGCGTAAATGAGTGCTTAGAGTTAAACAGATTAGACAGACCAGGGTGGTTTTTAGGAAGGTTGCGGGGCACGCTGACACGGAGGGAGTCGCGCGGTCACGTGGGAAACCGTTTATTTCCCCGCCAAGTTGCTTCGTCACATATCCAGGTTTTACCCATTCCACCACCCAATGAAAACCACGCCTTTATCATCCGTCGTTTGTTTCTATTGTTTCTAGAATAGCGTACCACGCCACGCCGTTATAAATGATGCGCAGATCTGAAAATGTCTTGCATTGTACTCCGTAAATGTGGGCATTATTATTGACAAGTCATGTGAGGTGCTGCAAACATGCGGCTCTGCTATACACGCGTGTGTGTCTTCAACTCGCATTGCTTAGAGACACTCGAGCAAAAGCGAAATAAATATCATCAATTAAATTACCCTCATCGGTTACGGGGAGCTACGGTAACAACCGTTGCATTTCCTCCGTGCCCGTCATCCTGACATCATCGCCGTGGCCGACGAGCATCGCAAACCACAATAGTCGCCAGGGGTGTGATAGCCGCTAGCCAATCACCATGTTGTGACCGCCCTGACTAACACACTCGTTAGAGCCAAGATCCCTAATCGAGATGCAACATCTCTGATACTATGTAGATAGCACCTCCATTCGGCAGTTTGCCGGTTTTTGTCCAGCGGGGCATCAATAACATCCATGATCTGCCAACGTCCTCTTCTGTCGCCAAGCCTCGTTCCTTATACCATATCACCCTACCATTGACCATTTCGTAGCCATGTCGTCACCACGCTTTAGTCCAGTGCTCGTGCGTGTAACCTGTTATTCCTTTGCGTCGGATGTTGTGTTTCTTGTATATATGCACGTCTCTAGCTCGCCCCGAATGTTAAATAGTAGTCTTTCTAAATTTTCCTCGGTTGCCACTCTGAAATTTAAGCCATTGCTCCTCTCGTTATCTTCCCACACGAACAATCGTGTGAATATATCGAGTGATCGACTATAAGACTGGTCGTAATTGAACAACAATAACACACGGTAACATACACTCCACAAATCCACAATGGCGCCTACCATCGCCCTCCCGACGAGAACAATACCCCAAGCCATCACTAGGGTCCTCGCAAACCGGCAAGCAACAACCACAGTCGTCACAGACGACGGCAGTAGCAGCAGTGGCGGTACCAACCTTAGCGGTGGCGCCATCGCGGGCATCGTCATCGGGTCCATCGCCGGCTTCCTCCTGATATTGTGGATCCTCCGGTCGTGCGGGGTCATGGGTCGGCCCGGAATCTGGGGCGCCACATACGAGCCCGACCACGAGAAGCCCCCGCCGTATATATCGACATACCACGCCAACACGCCGTACGCCCGGCGCTCGCACTCCCGCCACTCGCACCACTCTCATCGTCACCATCACTCGCGGAGCCCGCGCCGCGTCGAGGTCGTGCAGCCCGTCGTGCGCGGACGCAGCCCCCGCGCGCCCCCGGCTGCGTACTATGGTGGTGGGCGGACGAGTCATGATGATGGTCGACGGAGGTCGAGCGATGCTCGCCAGTACCGGCATTAAGTCACTAAGCTGGTAAATTTCGCAGGACCGCTTCATGGGAACGAGAGTTTATCATTGCTTCTAACGACGGGAAGCAATCTATGAGGCCGAGCGGATGTCGTCACCGTATTGGAGATGAAAATCCCATTGTTATGAAACTCGGCATCCAGAAAATGGGGGTACGCCACCTACACCTCAAATGAAAACACAAAAACCTGTCCCGAAGTAACGAAGTCGACGTATGAATGTACGATTCTTAGCGCTGTGCAGGATGTATGGCGACTATCTAGTGGTTTGGAGTTCAATGGGTCTCTTTTCGAAATAATGGGAAACCACTAAAATAACAACCTATACCCGGATTTTATACTCATAAAGAGAAACTAATGACTTGAATGACGATATATGTATATATTATATGTATAGATAATGAAGCGATGCGATCAGTTTAATTTGGGATCTGTGCTGTGACTTAATTGGGTGTCGGAGCTTACTATCAGATGCTGAACCAAACATTCACAGTTTGCAACTACGATTGAAGTGGAAAACTCTTGTCAGACCTGGTTTTGGTTATTGTGCGGTATCGTTACTCTCTATCACTGATAATGAAGGTAATATACTAGTTGCTTCCCTTCGACTCTAATCTAGTGCGGTTGCCGAAACGGATACGTTAGGTCGAGGTCCCAGGCACTATTCACACAGTCAGTTACGGGACAACACGAGAGCGGGCGAGTCCCTACTGCTCATGTTTGGCATCGGCAGAGGCTGCTCCTTCAGGAGATCCAGCGGCTTCGGCATGCGCTCCGCCACCTCGTTATCGTGCTGGATGATGGCGCAACACTAGTAGCATGACATGTTAGCTGTTCATCTACGAGTTTGTGGACAGAGCTTGGTGTAACTACCGTAATACGAGTTTGGTCTCGTGAGGGCAATTTGATTTAGAAGTAGCCGGTAGAGGTAGCGAATAGGGGCAAATAAGTGGGCTAAGGATATATGTACCTGGCACTAATAACTAACGCAATAGTCATTCAGCGGAGTCCCCGGGATGTCGAAGCGCACCCGTATCTGCTCGCGCTTTATCATGGTCCAGCTACCCCAGTTGGATTAGCACAGCGCCTGTAGATGACCACAACTGACTAAGACGAAGGGGAATCGAAAAGGGTCAAAAGGAAACAGAGAGAGAGAGAGAGAGAGAGAGACAGAGTATCCATACATCCACCCTAAGCCACAGACACATTGCAGCACGCCGTGGACGAGGCAGTCGACGTTGAGCATGGCCGGGAGGAGTGCTGTGGGATCGAGCAGGCGGTTCGAGGTCTGGCCGACTACTGGGATCGCGGATAGCGAGTTAGCGAGGACTAACGTGACGCCGTGCATTTGGACAACATTGGGTATAGCTGAAAGGAGATGCACTGCGAGGAGCGAACGGGCGTACTGAGACAGGGAACGAAGAACCCCAAGGCACAGCTGGTGCAAGGACAGCAATTGAAGAGCTTCGACTTCTAGTCATCCCCCGTCTCTCCAAGAGCTAGGTTTTGCAGCTGTTGGAGGCGTTCGGCACCGGGAATACCCTGCGTAGTTGCGCCGATAACCATTCCTGCCATGATGGATCGTCTTGCAGTCGCGATGCTTGTTGCGGTCTAGTTAGAGTCCTCTCATGAGATTTGGCTTAAGAATGATGGTAGTGAAACGCGACTGGAGGAACTCGTTTCACTTGAGATGTGTGAAGTCGTGTAGGGTATGTCGAATCACAGGTGATATACATGGGGGCTTGGGATCAGACGCAGGAAGTCGAGAAGGAGCTGCCCGGGTACATTTGACAGTGAGAGCGGTTGTGTAAAGCGCCTTCCACCTGCAATGGAATATACACATACCGTGAGCAAATTGACGGTAAAGGGGAGGAAAGGTAGGAAGAATGATAGAATCAGAAAACCTCCTAACATAAATCATTATTTCTTTACTTGTTTCCATTTCAATATAATTAGTACAGTATAAATAATTTCACTCGACCCTACCATGTTTGGCCAAGATCTAAGACGTCAATCTTCTATATATATACATTTCTTCCTAACTATTAGACATAAGACTTTTACCAGAGTTGGCTAGCTGTCTTGGCCCCTCTGGAGTCTTGCCCCCGATCTTCATCCTTAGACCTAGGCGTAGAGAGTGCTTTTAACATCCCTCCTTGGCCAGGGCCACTGTCCTTCCATGGGCATGTCGTTATATATGGCATTATAACAATGTTGAGGGCGATCGTAACAATATTCATAGATATGATCCCCGGCCTGACTTACGGCTAATCCACAATAGATATTTTTTTGTGATAGTTGGCCCACGTCGAAACGATATAACGTTTCACACCGTGTTGCGTATACTTCGAGCCTTGCGATCCACCGTCGAGGTCGCTGTAGATCTGTGAGGAAATAACACCTCATGCTGTTCCAATGCCCTCCGATTTCTCGAGATTTGCTGCCCGTCATGTTCATGTTTCGGTTGATAAATCCGTCTTCGTGGATGACGTTGTCGCTACCCCAGTAAAAGCCTTCGCGCATAAGGCGAGGGACGTCGCTGCACTTAACAAACAACACCGCCACCCAGTCTTGGGTTCGCCGACATACGGAAGGGTCGGGACAGAGCATGAATCTTATCGTCTCACGCTGTTTAGTATCCCGATACCACTTCCCGCTGGTTGCTGGTCCCGGCTGCCGTGGGTCGGGGGCAGACAGTCGACTCCTACGATTAGGAATAGATGTTTCGTATGGGGGAGGTGAGACCTCAGTCGTTTCTCCAGGGTACTCTGGTTTTGCTGCCATGGTTGTTGCTTGCGTAGGCGTAAATTCTCTCGTGACCGCTTGACTTGAACAAAGAGCTTTGATGAAGGTAGTAGTGCGAATCCTGTCCAACATAGTGTTTTGCTGCCTTCATATAAGTAATCGTGGGGTTATTCCGTGCTATACCGTGACAACACCTCGGCGCTTGTCAGAGGATAGTGGCTTTGGAGTGAATAGAGCAGGCTATCTATAGTTATGGTGGTAGCTGGGGCACAATAGAGTGATCGATTGATTCCTCAACTTCCTAAATCTAAGGGGATTCAGTCACTTATATATACAAAATCTACTAGTTCTACACCCTGGGGCAGCTGTGACCTAGTCCCCTAATATTACCCTATTTGTTTTTGTACCTAATTTTATGGCCAAAGGTTTTTGGCCCACGAAGTCAACAGAAAACCTAGCGTTAAGTTTGGAAGGTAAGGTTCTATGGAAAATATGAAAGAGTATTTTTAGTATACACATATTTATGTGAGCTCGAAGTGTGTTATAAATAGAGTAGCTGTATCGCTTTATGATACAGATTTTACCCTTTTTTAGGTTCCAAATACTCAGGTTAGACTCTAGTCTCGGGCAATGGTAGCACCGAGAAACTGACATCGCGACGGTGGCCATGCTAGTCAACTGCAGAAAAAAGTAGGTCAAAAATAAGATTTTAGGACTCTGTGCTTGAGGTAGGCAAAAGACACTTGTTGTTGCGCGAAGGTCTCTAAAACCATATTCGTGGACGCTATATGCAATGGGGTCCATGAGTCTATGAACTTGTACTTGTGCCTTGTGACAAGTAATCAATTGTTTTTCGTGCTGATGTCCCATTCAATTCGTGGAGAACATATATTTCGAATAGCTAGGCACCGACTACCGATCTTCCTACTTCTATGTCTGAGTGACGTTGTGAGGAAGTGGTGTCTAACACAGAAATAACTTTGCTTTCTATAGTCTTACTCATGATAGCGTAGTCCGGGACAAATTCCCTACCGTACCTTAACTTCTTGGGCACGGGAGAGATGGGGTCCTGTGTAAAACCAAATGATTTATAGAAGGCAAGAGCTTTCTTATTGGCTAGGAAACAAGTCAACATGATCTTCTTGATGGGGGGCGTGTGAGCAGCCACGCCTTCGAGGAAGGACATCAATAACCTTCCCAGGCCGGTCCTAAAGGATGTTAGCCTGGAATCAACGACTATTATTTGAGCGGTTCAAAGTAGACCAATGTTATTACTGGGATGTGAAGTTATTAAAATTGTTGCAAGTAAACGTACCGTTGAAGCTCGGGCTTTAGGTGGATCTCGTAACAGTACACAACTGGCTCGCCCTCCTCATAGGTAGGCATTAGGGAGGTAAATCCGCGGACTATGCCTTCAGAATTCTTGACGAGGATGTATCTGAGCTCGGGGGACTTCATCTCGGCAATCTTCTTGACGGGCTTCCAGCCGGAGGTCGAGGATTCGTAATCGGCACGACTGGTTTCCTCGATGAGGTTGTAGCACGCATCCAGGTCAGCTTTATCCAACCCCCTCGCGCCTACGAGAGCGAGCGAGTATGTTTCATGGTTTTTAGGATGTGTCCAAGACCTCCAGGATGAATCACTGTTCCAAGGTTTCGTCTGTCAAAACGGATAACTCTTGGATAGGGCGGGTCGTAGCCGTAGGTTTATGGTGGCGAATTCGTATCGTACCTAGGACATAGATGTTCTTGGATGAACTTCTCATCATTCTTTTGGTTGACCTTTTCTATGGGATCTGTTGCAGCGCGTTTTCGCTTTGCGCTCTCCTTTGTAGAAGTCGTCATATCCAATTGAAGTGGGAGGGGGACGGCGACGAAGTGTCAGGTAGAATAGGATAAAACTAGAAACGAGGGCGATGAAAATTACAGATGCGACAAATTGAAACGAACGAAAGTGGAAATAAATGAAGGACCTGCGTTTATAAGATCACACATGAGCCTCCTATATCCACTATCCTCATTCATAGATCGAAGTGTGAGCGTGGATAAGTGTTTACGGGCTGAACGACCCCACCTAAGGTAAGGTACTCTAGATAATTAGGTAAGCTTGCGTTATCGCGATATCAATTATTATACATCATTATCATTGCTTGTCCAATTGCTTCATCAGAGCACTATCTTACTGAACCAACTCAATGCGGCCGTAGCACTTTTGATACTCATCAATATATACCTACCTAATGGTACTCTTCCCGGCATTGCAGTCGTACTCTGCGATCGCCCTCCGAAGATATGCGACCAGCACGCCGCCCAAGAGCCGGCTGCGGCCGACCCTGAGCCTGGATCACGTTAGTAGTCACAGTCTAATGGTCTAACCAATAACACATGCTAAGGGATCTCGTTTTCATCACTCTGCAGTTCCTCCAGCGTGCACGCGCCCTGGCCCTCTATCGCACCATCCTCCGCGGCACGCGACACATCGGCGACCCGGCGACCCGGTCCGAGACGCGCAGCTTTGCGCGCGCCGAGTTCGAGCGCCATCGCGGCGTCACCGACATCAACCACATACGCTACCTCTTGTCCACGGGCAAGACCGAGTGGGAGAGCATGGAGCGGTATATTGGTGGCATGTAAATAGCTACCTGTTGCGATTCCTGGACACACTTTCATCGTACAATTACTGGTTCGCTAACTGTCTGTCTTCCGATCTCTTCTTCTCATGTATCATTTGTCCCAGAGCGGCGGTGCCCAAACGACTTGTTCGTCATATGTATATGTACAAGTCCCGTCTCGATTACCGCTTCCATGCGTGGATCGGTCGTAGTAAAAATACACCTCGCAAAATGAGCATGCGGGCTGGGCGCTATTCGAGATTGTTCGTAGTAGTATGCTTTCTCCAGCCAGAGATGTCGTATCCGTGCAATGTCGAGTCTCCACCGTCGCATTAACCCTGGCGTTGCTTATGTCTTGGGTTGGCGCTGCAAATGATGTATAGATAGCCCCGGTGTCGCTTGCCGGCCTTCCTCCGCACAACCTATTCAGAGTCCCAAGTTAGCGATAGGGAATTCGGGGTTCAGAGCGTTGCATGTAATACGATATCGACATTCTCTCGTCGGGTAGACAGAGCTCAAAGTTTCAGATGCTGACCGACCTTGCAATGCTCGCAGCGCTTCTTAACAGAGCTGTGTACTTTCATGCCCCTCGTCTGCTGCTGTGCTAGAGCCGCCGCCATCATGCCGGCGGGCCTCGCAACAGCCGGTCTCTGTGCTTGTGTCGGAGCGAGGGCGCTCTGGGAGATGGATCGAACGGCGGGCTGTCGTCGGCATAATGTTGGAACTACGCGGGAGGCCGGCTTGGTGCGAAGGGACAGCGCCCTAAGAGATGAAATTATTGAGGCAGACATGTTCTCACAAGTGTGCAATGTTGCTCGTTTTGTCCCTTCGTAATAGCTCGTGGGTTGCTGGGATGCTCTGTTACGAGTAGAAAATGAGTTGGCGACCAAACCTGGCCTGACAAAAGTGGATCACCACACAAGGGTCTTAGCTAGGAATATCTTAAGTACATCCAAAGGTAACCGACCTATTTAGTTAATATGTACCTAGGTAAGTTCCTTTTCTACTTTGTTTATTTTTATTTTTTACTAGTATAAACACTATGGTATTCGTACTAATTCAAATTAGCTTTTTAGCACATGTATGGCACGAATACTCACCCGAGACGAATATGCAGATGAACGTGTTGGCGCTATTGCAGGTACCAAAATGCGGGGCCGTGTCCGGCCGGCCTAGAATCTGGATAATAGACAGAATGACCGTACAAGACTCGGGAAGTCGATCCTCTAAACTTGAAATTCTCAACACGGTATGAAATGATGGATAAATTTACCAACAACAATAACAGCATATAAGTTTTGGCTTGTTTCGTGTATATGGGATTATTAGTTACCGTGACAAACTTTGAAGCCTGGTACGGAGATGACTTAACTGAGATGAGCTTCCCACATACGTTTCTAAGCACAGTTACAAGAAAGATGGCTGATAGGAAAGGAACCACGTGGTGGGAATATACCTTTTAAATTGGAAGATTCTAACCTGCCACCGGCAATAGCTCGTTAAACCGGTATTCCACAACCACCAATGGCTTCCGTGCCTGCCGAACAATATGCTCTATTATTAGAACGCCCCGATGCTCCCAACGCCATGACTTTTCCGAGTCCCTCTAACCTTTCCCGCTTGTAATATCTAGACCTCAGCTCCGGAGGAATGTCTTGAACACCTGACTCTGGGTGCAATCCTCCCAGGGGTATCCGATTTGCTTGAGTGATTTTTCTAGATCACCCACCTCGTCGGCCGGGCATTGAATGCCCGTCAATACCTTGCCCACATCGCTGCCCCCATTACGGTACTGAAATAGACTGATGTTGAACTTGAGCCGTAGGGTCTGGAGGAATTTCTCTAGGGCTCCGGGCCGTTCGGGGAAGTTGAACATGTACAACCGCTCGTTCGGGACGTTGGACCGTCCACCAACAAGATATCGGATGTGTGATTTGGCCAACTCGTCGCCTGAGAGGTCTGTCACCGTCATTCCTGAGGCCGTGATACGGTCCATAAGCACCTGAAGCTCCCGCACCCTGTCGGATGCCGCTGGCAGGGAGATACCCATTAGGATATTGGCCACTTCGTCCGTCGCATAGCGATACGAGAACTCGGTAACGGCATGGGGCATGACATTGTTGACTAGTTCGGCGAAAGAGCCTGGCCGCTCTGGAATGCTCACGCACAGCAAGGCCTCCTTGCCCTCGCCCAGTGTGGCGCGCTCTGCGACAAAACGAAGACGGTCAAAGTTCATGTTGGCACCACTTGTGATGGCGATAAGACTTCGGGACGTGTCACTCGAGGGGTTGGCGGCGACCCATTTCTTCAAACCGGCCAATGACAAGGCGCCTGCAGGCTCAACAATGGAGCGGGTGTCCTCAAAGACGTCCTTGATCGCGGCGCACGTCTCGTCCGTGTTGACTTGAATGACTTCATCGATGACCTCTTGGCAAATACGGAACGTCTCTTCGCCCACTGTCTTGACGGCCGCTCCGTCGGCAAATAGACCCACCTCCTTGAGCACAACGCGCTTGCCTCTTTGCAGCGACTGAACCATGGCGTTGGCGTCTTCGGTCTCGACACCGATGATCTTGACATGAGGCGCTATCCTCTTGACATAGACACCGATGCCGGCGATAAGGCCGCCTCCGCCAACGCAGCAGAATATGGCTTCCAGCTTCTGGATGTTTGTCTGCCGCAAGAGCTCCATGCCTATGGTGCCCTGGCCAGCGATAACATAGGGGTCGTCGAAAGGGGGGATGTTGATGAGCCCATGTTGCTCTTCTAGCCTCGCACATTCTTCCTTGGCAGCGTCAAAGTCCAGGCCGTGCAGCACGACACAACCGCCCATTCTTGAGACGTTCTTGTGTTTGATGCTCGGTGTGCCCTGGGGCATGACAATGGTGGCGGGGATCTTGAGCAGGCGGGCCGAGTAGGCAACTCCCTGGGCATGATTGCCGGCACTACACGCTACAACGCCCTTCCAGCTCTGCTCCCGGTCTAAGTGTGCCATCTTGTTGTAGGCGCCCCGTAGCTTGAAACTAAAGACGGGCTGTTCATCCTCCCTCTTGAGGAGAACATTGCATTCGAGCCGATTTGATAGGTTCGTCGCGGTTGTCAAAGAGGTTTCCTTGCAGGCTTCATATACACGCGAGGTGAGGATCAAGCGCATATACTGCACAGCCAGCCAGCCATGGGTCAGCTAGGCATCGTGATCAATGAGAGGGGAAGGACGCAGAGAGACCAACATCAGGATGTCCGTTGGGTAGAATGAACTCGGGGGGGACGATGTCTGTTACGCGGCTCGAAGTGGCCTCGGAATTGGGTGTCGGGTTTGCGCTGTACTCGGTGAGGGAGAGACCGGAGAGGGAGGGCGTGCGAGAGGTGTGGCCGTTGGTGTATTGGCCGTTGCCATTGGGGCCGTTGTCCGAGCCATTGGTCATGGTCGGTGTGTCTCCCTCGACGACAGTTGCGCCAGGCATGTTGGCCAGTGGTTGGTTCTCTTGCTTTGTGCGTTGGTCGGACAATGAAGACTGGCCGATGTCTTCATGACAGATGACAGAGGATGGATGAATGGTGCTGTGACTTTTAATGGTGGGGCGGGAGCTTGAGTCGGTGACTGCCGGGAGCCCCCGATGTCGGGTGTCTATCCCGGCAGACGGCAGCCCTTACTTATCCTTTCGTCTTTCCGTCTTGCATGTTTGTGGTAGTACGTGCAACATTGGGTGGTCTGAGTGCTATTCTCCTCTTTTAGGATCTATGTTGTCGAATAACAATGAGGCCAAGTGGTGGAGTTTTTGAAGGCTAGACACGGCTGTCAAAGTTTCTATACCAGAATGTCAGTTGTCAAGCTGAAAGTCGGATGCATCGGTACAAGCATGATACATAAGTACCGGCAAGAGGTGGGCAGGCTTAGACCCTTACAGGAACATGCAGATAGGTACCCACTGTACATTGAGCTACCTGCGTTACCACCGGCAAGCTAGCGAGTGGGGTGCGCTATATGTACCGTAGTCTGTTGGTCGTAGGTACCTGTACTTACTTAGCCATCAGATCCAATTGGCGTTTTGCTATTCTGGGATAGCTTCCACATAATTCATGCCATCATCGAAGCTATTGTGCCCTCCCTCGACCACCTCGAAACGCCTCGACAATAGCAATTAGGTGTATATCACTTCGCTCAGATCGGGGACCCAACCTCTAAGATCATGGCCGACCGACCACTACCCTCGTCTTTTGACGATAATGAGTAAGTCCAATTCTCCCCATTGCAGTAATGAACGCTGGAGTAGAACTTACTCGTATGCTTATTGTCCAGCGAATACCAAGAGACCGGCTTCCAGAAAGTCGCCCGCAAGTTACGAGAGGAGCCTCTCATCCCTCTAGGTACGCCTCTGCCATCCCGCCCGCACCTGAACCCGCGCCACAACCGACTCGTCTTGGATAGTTCCCTCGGCCCGCATGGCCACCACACATGACACAAGCCCACCATAGTGCTCGTATACGAGATAGACGTTGGAGATGATAGCAGCAGTCGCTAACCGTGTCCTTCCGCGGTTATGAACAGGCACCGGTCTCACATGTCTTGCCCTCTATAACGCCTGGCGCGCCATGCGCCGGGGCGACCACGCAGGCGTGCAACGCATGTTCCGGGCCCGTATCGGCGCCCAGGCCTTCACCGTGCTGGCCATGGTCGCCGGTGGCGCATACTACGGCGCCGACCGCGAGAAGCGCAAGGAGCTCATCAAGCTCGAGGCCCAGAAGCGCGCCGAGGAGCGCAACCAGAAGTGGCTGCACGAGCTCGAGGTCCGTGATGAAGAGGACAAGAAGCTGCAGGCCGCCATGAAGCGGAAGCGCGAACGCCTCGAGCAGAAGCGCGCCGAGGATGCTGAGCGTGACGGCGAACAGGCCGAGCCCAAGGTCGCTGCTGCCGCCTCCACCCATACTACCGCCACCGCTGCTGCTACTGCTGATGCCCCTTCGCAGGAGACGAGCGGTGGCTCGGGTGTGCTGGGTGCGTTGTCAAATGCCGGGGGCTGGTTTGGTGCGAAGAAAGGACCTACGGAGCAGAGCAAGACAGACGCAGAAGTACCAAAGAAGTAAAACTAAACATCAACTCCTCTAAGTCCACGTAGAGGTGAAACTTTGAAAACTGTATTTCTACAAAATTTCTTGTCAAGAGAAACACTGGCCACATGATTGGGAAACAACCCCCGCTTTGTCTGTACATAAATCATCCATATTGTATTATTCTCATAAAAGCGACCGAGAACGATGAGCTTCGATCCGTACTTCGAGTTCATATGGGCAAGGCGGCGAAGGCCGCATTGATACACCTGTGCGGCCAATAGTTATGTGATCCGATCTAACATAAGTGCTATATGAGTAGAGTATGAACTCAATGTACATGGCTCGCAGCATCGTCTTGCCGCCCAGTCGTACACGCCGACATAATTAAACCAGACCAACACAAACGCCAATGATGAATCGCTAAACCCAGAACGCCCATACACACCATTAACTATGAACACAGAAAGAACTTCAAGCCATCGAGCCCCCGCTCCGGTTTGATCCGATGAGCCCGGCCATTTCAAGAAGAGCTCTGTCCGCTTCGATATCACCGGTGCCTAGGTTGACACGCCTTCGGGCTTCAGCCTCCCGGGCCTCCCATTCCCAGCGTTCCCTCTGGATCCTCGCCTCCTCGTCGCCTCCACAGCCCCACACCTCGATATCGTCGATGGAGAAGCGCTCTTGGAAGTCGAACTTGCGCGAGACACTGGTAGCGAATGCGCCACCGCGCGACGTGTAATCATGATGGAAAACGCCAAACTCGAAACTGGAATCGAGCACGAGCGAGACCGGCCCGAGTTGTCTCAGTGGAGCGTGTCGCGAAGAAGAGCTCGTGGGGGGCGGCGCCGAGCCGAAGCTGATGCCGGGGTGAGCTGCGGGTGGCTTCGTGAACGCGGCGTAGTTCTTATTCACGGTCGAGGCCCGGAAGACGTCATGGGTCGGAGCGAGTTGGAATAAAACCATATCATCGGCGCCAAAACATTCTTTATTCGTCACCCGCCATGGCTGTCTCACGAGGACTCCAAAGACCAATCGATCGCGGTCAGGCCCGCATCCGTCCGGAAATCGCTTGGGCGGTAGCGAATCGTAAAATACGCCTTCTGACCCACGTCGTGATTCTGCATCGTCCAGTCGGGTGCCTGACACGAGAAGTATGGTGGGGGCACGCCAGTTGAATACCTTGGTCTCGAAGCTTCCCATCGAGTAACCGGCATCGGCCCCAGAGTACAGAAGCCGCAGCCGTCTGAAGAGATCGTGTCCCTCTATGAAGAATGACAGCTGCGAGAGGACGTCCAAATTCAGGATTTGGCCCTTATCTTGGAGAAGGGGTGGTAGTGCGATGACTGCAGGGGCTGGTGTAACCACGCTGCCTTTACGCTTGGAGAAATCTAAATTTTTGGAAAAAAGAAAATGTTCAAATAAGGGGTTAAAGCCGTCGAAAAGATATGGAAAGTTGATGGGTAGCACCTCCTGAAACTGGGCGAAAGTAATGCCGGGAGACTTCTCCACGTTGATGAAAGCAGACAGCACGTTCTCGGCTGTGGCCCGCAAAGTGTCGAGGCGGCAACCTGTGACCCTGTCGGCATAGGCCGATAAGCTCTCCTGAGGGCCAAGCGGAGACGTCAGCAATAGCAACATGATCAGTCTTCGAAAGTTATCGGCTGGGATCATGGCACCGCGCGTGGTCGCGGCGTGAGAGTCGCCTGTCTTAAAGGCGTCATCCATATCAAGTGAGTCCAAGGCGGCCATGACCAACTCATCGTCGTCATCTTGGTCATCGCCGAAATCATCGCCGGCTTCGTCGACAGCAAAGCCAGGCGCGTGGCTCCTAACACCTCCCTGACCAGAATCCGTGCCCGACACGAGAGTCCGGCTCTCGATCTCCGAAAATTTACGGTCATACACGGCCAAGCTCTTGAACAGCAGCTTCCTACGGTTTGTGGCGCCCTTGGCAAGAACCTTGGTGTAACGCTCGGTCATAATGGCAACAACCATAATCATCTGCTCAAATCCAAGGATGACGGGAGCCTCCTGGAGGAAAGGGAAAGCGCCGATGAAGGAGACCATGTGAAATATGACAGGCGAAACGGCCAGGATGTCAGGTAGCTCAAGGAAGCGCGCAATGGTGTCTTCTTTCAGGTAGCGCACATCACCCTCACGGTCGGATAGTGACCTGAAATTGTCTTTGAAAGAGTACAGCTCGAGAGGCTCATAGCATCTGCGCGCGAACTTGTCAGCCTGGAATGGTGAGAATATGTTAGCCGGTCTCCGACAAGGGGCTTATTTACGGTTGCTTCAGCGTACTAGATGTGCCGTGAGCTCGGCTTTAGAGGCATGTGAAGCCTCGTGCGACGGGTTTTGGCCCATGGTTTGGTGATATGCGAGCTTTGAGAGCCATTCCAAGTTGAGCCCGTGAACCGTTCTATGGCATTGGTGATGTCGAGGATATCAGTCAGTTACGAAGAATAGAAGCCAGGTAATCGAGTTTCACTTCACTTAAACCTTCATCCATGCCATATATGCCATATCATGGTGTGACGTAAGCGTAACCTAAGAGGTAAGCTTGAGCTCCAGGGCTGTTTCCGGTTAAGACGGAGACGCCCCGCTTTTTTATATACTAGGTATGTACATGAAGCTCAGCTGCTCAGGTAGTATTGAACAGCAAGTCTTACCTAACAAACAAAGAAACATGCGAGAAACTTATAAAAATGCCCCATTCCTTCAAGCTACACACTACAAATACATTCCTTCCATCTCTTGCATGTACGCAAAGATGACATTCAATCTATTGGCGTCTTACCACTTTGACGTAATACCAGGCACCCACGCTCAAAACAGGGATTAATGCAGTAGATAGTGCCATGAGGCCTGCCTTTTGGATCCTGGGCACCAGGATCTCATCCCCCATTTTCTTGAACTCTATACCACTCAAAGTCAGTTATCGCTAGGTACATTGATAGCGTCGAGAGTAACTCACCTTCCGGCGCATTACCCCTCGGATAACGTGTCTTGGGGATCGGTTGGCCTAGAAAAGGACAGATCTGCTCCCATCCGAACCCATCTTCCAATTTCGCCACGAGTAGACGATCCTTAGGTGCCAGTGCCTTCGCCTTCTCGGACCTATGTATACGTTAGCTCACTCTTACTATAGATCTTGCTAGGCCACGACAGTCTCACAGTTCTACCGTGTCGCGTCTTGATCCCTCGATACCCTCCTCACTGTCACATGTCTTTCCGTAGTAGACTACAGTTTCGAGCACATTGTGCAATGAACAGAATGCTTCGACGTAGGGGTCGACTTTGCGTATCGCCGACAAGGGAAAGCTTCTTGTCGCCGTCATCATAGGTCGTGCCGTATTGTTCATCGACTTCGTCCACGACTCAAGGCCGCGTTCCGTGAGGATAAAGCGCGCATTGGGATAGAACTCGATGAACTCCTCGGTAAAAAACTGCGGTATCTCCACTATAGCCTATAACATAGACGTCGCAGTCAACACCACCTGACCTTCAAGAGCCTGAGGAATATTAGAAGTATATATTACTCACTAAGGAGAGGTTAGTGAGGAGTCGTTCTTGTCAGAATGATATAGAGATATCAGTTCCTAAATATCAGTTTCTGTACACAATACGCACCATCGTATCCAGCGAGCCACTTGTCGAACTCGGCTTTACCATACGGCTTGCCAGCACGTAGGTATTTACATCTCAATGCTTCTTCGAACAGAGCCATTTGCAGCTCACCACCCGTGACTACCTCGGCCATGTGATAGGCCTTGTAGCCAAGCATCTTCAATGCCTGGTACAATGAGAAGGTCCCAACACTATGGTTCACAGACATAGACTGATCAGTTCACGCTATGCCAATCAATGCTGACATGGAACTCACCGGCTCCGACTGAGAACAATGACCTTCTTCTCTCGCACCTCCTTAGGTGCTGGGAGCCTATCAATAAGTCGAGACATATTGGCTTAGGTCCTGATTACCTATGTATTAGATGGAGAAGAAATAGAGATGCAAACTATGCGATTGAAACAGTGACAAGATTGCCAAGACTAGACAATTGATGTTGCAATCGCGCAGGAAAATGTGTCATCCTGCAACGGCTACTTATACTACGAATCGCTACGAACCGGGAACTTCAATTGGCTCCCTTACCTGGGGACACTTATTTCTCACGCGTAACCCATGCCATATTACACGTCGTTTTATAATCCTAGCTGTATTAAGTCAAGTTGCTCTATGAATAAGCGTTTGTCTGTTAGTGTATGGAGACTCCCTAGTTTCGCTGCCAATTACCTATCGGCATGGATCTAAAAATACTAACCGACCATTTCTAGATCAGTAAGGGTCAGCAGAAGCTTTCTACCCTAGTTTCCAGGTGATACCTAGGCAGTTTGGTGATATTATAATTCCTAGGCGACACAGCGAGTTCGGCATTTTATCCTCAAACAATCTGTAAACTCCAGAACTTGACGCCATTGATCACTTCCTAGGTTTCATAAGCGACAAGTAGCTATTTCTCTCCCATGGCATGAGTTTCGCATAGAAGTCGAGAGTGTTAAGTTCCCAGGTTTAAATGTCGGGAGTATTAGAGCAAGGAGCGAATGAAGGTTAAAATGGTAACTTATTGTACCTGCTTGTAGATTCCTCTTCCCACTAGTTAAAATCGACAATCTATATGCTCATCTCGCTATAAAACATAATGCTATAAAAAATAGTATAACAACTCCAGGATTCTAATAGATTCGGCGATACTAGCGATTTCAAGTCTATTTATTGGTGCGTTGATGCCTAATGTAACTTATCATATCCCGTCTCATCCTGCACATTCTTGCTCATGTCATCGTCCGAGCCCCTTCATGCGAGATATGGGAGTTTCCTCCTTTGGGAAGTACTCAATATCAAGACAGTCATTATGATTGGCCCATTGGAAGAAATCTTCATACAGTCAGAATGTTCCTAGAAGTATAGCTAGGCTACAATACAGTGCTTCATACTAACAGTGAGGAGGAACTGCCCCTTTGTTATCATTGTTTAACACTGTAACGAGGGTGAGGCTCGGAACTGGTGTTCTATTTGCATATAATCATCTATGGCCGCAAGGGAACCATACTGAACAGGTTTCCTCCCTTCAGCTCTGGCGGCAACTAGGTCTATATATACACGAAAGCTACGCTTTCGTCGATCTATTATTATCTCCCATTAACGTGCCCGTTGTCGTGATCAGGAAACCAACGGGTAGATGAATATGTAGACCGCCGCGTTGCAGATGAATAACATGACCTAACCCCTGGCATCGGATATACGCATTCCCACTACCTGGGCTATTCCGTACGACACCCTCATTGTTTAGCACAAACGGCATTTCGTGACTTTAGGAAAGCAAATAATACACGATTAAGGCGAATGCGCCTTTCACGAGACTACTGCTGAATATCTCTAAAACTGGTGAATGCAAGGGTTGACGCGTGCGCAGACTAAAACGCAAAGGTCATTTTAGAAAAAAATACTTTAGAACTGGCATAGCCATCACAGATCATGATACTCAGTCGTAATTGTTATGATTGACCGTGTGGGTTAAAACAACGATCAGAAGAGAACGAATGAGGACCATTAAACAGGTTGTTTGGGTTATTAAGGTATCAAAGCATGAGACAAGCGTCGCAGAAATTAAGGAAGCTAATACGGGAAAATCAAAATCAGTTAGGGTAACCATTTTACGAACAGTAACCGTTTGCTACCTATCGGGCTACGTATTGGATATATACTCTTCTTGTTGCACGAGAGGCTAAATGCCTTTGTAGGCAAGTCCGTCACCATATACACACATCCAAGGCCCCTCGTTGAAGTCATAGACCACCCGCACTGCTTCACTTTATAGAAATTTTCTGCTTGGAACCTTGCTGGAGCACATTAATTCATAGTATACTATAGTAATGTTTGATTTGCATACGAAATCTCATTGACAAAGAGAACATGTTGGAAACGCCTGCTTGCAAGCATTTAAAACAGCGGTATTTTCCAATATTGGATTTATCACGATGGTATCTTCCCTATCGTTTAAATCCTTTGCTTCTGTATTGAGCGAGCGTGGGTCATCGTGCTGCAGCTCAAGGCTTGGCAGTGAGTGACACCTTGTTGGAGCCAATGTAGAGCCAATGTATCACTAGGTCAGAGACCACATTATCTAGAAGTTCAAAAGAATATCTAGGATTACTATATACAGATGTTGCCGACTGCGAAATATCCTGGGAAAAGGCAGTCTGGTTGACGATTTGTTTTGGAACGTCTCGTGTGATGGTCAAATTGACCAATCCAGAGCGCGCCCTTTCCACTGCGTTTATGCGCGCCCTTCACGACGCACAGGATTGCAGGATTTCTGAGTATTTAATGCGAAAGAGATCTCTACGAACCGACTAGAGTCACCACAGGCTCGATATTGTTCTTGCATACTCGAACTTTTTTTTAGTACATCACCCTTCGTTGGTTCCACCAAGCCTTCAATATTTCATTATTTTATCTTCGAAGAACGACGATCCGCCGCCTCAAATATGACTGCCAACAACCTCAACTTCCGTCTCGCAACGGTAGCGGATGCAGTCCCACTTGAACGCCTCATCAACACAGCCTTCCGCGACGACAAAACCACTCAGGTGTTTCTGTCCGCCGACCATACGGGCGTCGATGTCACTGACGTACCTACCATCATCGCCAAAATTAATCAACCGGACTGTGCCGTACTAGCCGTCACAGACTCGTCGACTGGCTCCATTGTAGCCCACGCCTCGGTACGCAAGGTTGACGACAGCTGCGCCTGGTTTGGCATGTTGGCTGTAGACGTCGACCGTCAGAAACAGGGCCTTGGCGGTCAAGTGCTTGCGTGGGCTGAACAGTACGCCCGTCGCGAGTGGGGTTCCCGGAGAATCGAGTTCGACGTCGTGAACACACGCGCCGAGCTGATCGCCTGGTACAATCGCAGGGGGTACCAGCCAACTGGAAAGACAACACCCTTTCCGTACAAGTATCATGGGGATTGGCAGGGAGTTTTGCGGGATGATCTCTGTTTTATCCTTCTCGGGAAGGATCTTGGCGAGACCCCAGCTACGACCAAGCTGGGATAGCTTCTAGCCTGGGTTACACTCAGTTCGAAACGAAGTGTCGCGCCCTACCCATATTTTTGGTGTGTGTCACACTTTATTTTTAGGACTTTACCGATAATCGTATTTTTTTACCTGCAAATACGTATATTAACCTTCAATCTATTTAGAAATAGCGTTTTTTTGCTATAAATAGCGTTTTTTTATATTTAAACGCGATTACTGTGTTTTAATTGCTTTTATAGCTTAAAATTGCATATTTAATTAAAAAAACATGCTTTTAGCTAAATTTAATTAAAACTACTGGAATCGACAATTCTGCAGCTTTAGCTTTTAAAGCTACTAAAATTAACAATTTATAGTTTTTGCGATCTATAGCTTTTTAATTAACGATTTAATAGCTTTTGTAATCTATAGCTTTTAAAGCTTTTTAAATCAACAGCTTTATAGCTTTTACGATCTATAGCTTTCGAAGCTTTTTTAATTAACGATTTAATAGCCTTTATAATTTATAGCTTTCGAAGCTTTTTTAATTAACAGCTTTATAGCCCTTACAATCTATAGCTTTTAAAGCTTTTTTAATTAATAGTTTTATAGCTTTTATAATCTATAGCTTTTAAAGCTTTTTTAATTGCTAATTTAATAGCTTTTATAATTTATAGCTATATAATATAAGTATTAATAATTAATTAACGTTATTTTAATAATTAAATATACTAGTTATAATTATTAAAAAAAATTAGTTATTTATAAAAATTGCTATTTAACTTAACTATAATATAAGAACTATATAGCATATAAAAAAGCAATATAAAATATAAAGCTATATTAATTAGTTTTAAAAGATTTAAAATAAATATAACGTATTAAAGCTATTTTTATAAGCTTTAAACCTATTAATTAAAAAGTTAGCTGTTTATTTTAACTACTATTTTAATAAAATATAATAATTTTTAGCTATATAGTATAATATATATATAGTTATTAATATTATTTTTAAATATTTAAAAAAATATAATTAGTTTTAAAAAAAGCTAAAAATTAAAATAGCGTAACAAAATTTTATAAAATAGCTGTATT
>JADKYC010000174.1:0-60442 GCA_019843955.1 Xylaria sp. 218_066
ATAAATAAAAAAAAGATATATAAATTATATATACTAAATAGCTAAATTTATAAGTTTTTATAAATAGCTTATAATAATAAGTACTATTTTAGCGCATAATATATAATAGAAGATTTAGAACTTTATACGATTTATTTTAAAACAAAAAAAGTAAATATATATATTAGCTATTATAATAAATATAAAATTTGTTTTACTAAATATAAAAAGCTTTATAGTAGTTATTAACTTATTTATTTAAAAAACGTAAAACTAATAAAAACGATTATAATAAATTTTATTATAAGCTTGCTGAAAGTTTTATTTATTAATATTTTTTAATAACTAAAAAGTTTTAACTATTATAATATATTAATACTAATAATATATACTACGTTTAAACGGTTATTATTAATTCTAAATATTAAAAAGTATATTATAAAAAATTAAGCTACTGCTTTTATAAAATAGTTATTGTTATATAATTAAAAAGTTTTTATTAGCATTATATTTAACAAAAATTAAAAGTTTATTTTTAATTTTAAAAAAAAAATATAAAAAGTATAAGGAGCTAAGCTTCTAATAATTATAATATATTATTTGCAAAAAAATAAACTTTTTAAACGTAAAAACTAAACTATTAAAATAACTATCCGCTACTATATATTTATTTATTTTAAACATAATTAAATAAATATAATTTTTATATTTTAATAGAACTTTAATAGTATATATTTTAACTTAATTAAGTTTTTAGCTTATAAGTAATTATTTAGCTTTTGATTACTAGGTCTAAATAATATATTTATTAAAATAAATATTATTTTTTTTAAAACTATTTAGTTTATACGTAAATATTTATGCAAAAACGTAAAATTAGCTATAAATTTTATATTTATAAAAGCTAAATTATATTACGATTAAAAATATAAACTAATAAAATTTATAAAAAGAGATAAAGTATACTTAAAGTTATATATAAGCTATTATTTATTTAAAAACTTATCGAAAAAGTTTTTATAGCAACATATTAAACTTTAAAAAGTAAAAAAATATATTAAACGTTTTATTTATAAAATTAATTTATTTAAAACTTTTAGTATATATTTAGTTATTTTTATAGCTTATTTATTTTTAGGTTATAATAGAAAGGACTTTTTTTATTATACTATTTTTGCGTTAAGTTTTATAAAAAACGATTAATCTAACTCCGAAAAAAATAATAACTTTTTCAAAATAAAAATTATTTTTTAATATTAATTCGATAAATTATATAAACGCTTTTAATATTTAGTAAAATAAAAAGGTTATAGTTATAAAGATAATTAATAAAAATTTAAATAGCAATTAAAAAATTTAAAAAAATTAATTAAAAAATACTAGGCATGCGTAAGTAGAAGACCTAAAAAAAACGGAGGTACAAAAATAACCCCAACTGTTTAACCTAGCAAGCAATTATAAAGTTGCTTTTAAAAAGTAAAGTTTACCGAGGAGTAAATTTATTTATATTATTACGTTTTTTCCTTTTTTTATAGCTAGCTAAAAAGTTATTAAAAGTAATAATAACGTTTTTTTATTAGCCGGCATTTACTACACTTTAGCAAAAGGGGGTATTTCCCGCAAAGGGGGACCTTACTTATAAAGTAGGTTTATAGATTAAATAAGGAGGAACTAAGTAAGTTCTTGCCTCCAGCAGGAACTTTACCTTGTTCTTTCCTTTTAGATTATTATAATATAGACTTATAACCATACTACCCTTAGTAATCTATACTATTTGCTTAAGTAATACTATTTATACTTTTATTATATACGTTTTTTTTTTTGTTAAATTAGGATTTTATATTCGATTTATTATATAAAAGTAATATTATAATAATTGTTAAATTAACTATGCTACTAATAATAGTTATAACTAACTTTTTATTAAAAAAAAAATAGTTTTTAAAAATATAAAAATAAATAGTATTAAAGAATATATAAATATTGATTATAAAAAAGCAACTTAGAAAGGCTGTTTAAAAGCTGTAATAATAGCTATAACAGTAGCTGCAGTAAAAAAAATAAATCCTAGCAACATTAACCTTTCCGCTTTTAATATTAAACTATATAAAAATTTAGAAATAGTTAACTTATTTAATATTAATATAAGTTTTTTAATAACCTTTATATATAAAGCTATTATAATTAAAATACTTTATACCAACCTTTAATAAATACTAACTAACGTAACAAGCTTTATTAATACTATAAAAAGCTAAAATATTTTTTTTAAAAATAATAATAAAAATACCCTTATTACTAATTTAATATATACTATAATATAGGAAGCAAAAAACCGTAGTTTTATTATAAAAAAAATAATTAAAAAAAAGTTAAAACTTAAAATTCCTAGTATTATATTTATTTTTAGCATTAAAAAATTGCCCGAGGTAGAAAAATTAAAACACCTGCTAAGCAATCTATATATATTAGCAATAAAATAAAAGCTGCAAATATTTTCTAGTTATTCGAAAATATTCCTAAAATATAAACGGACTAAAATATTATTAATATTCCTATTAAAAATTAAATAAAGGTTTTGCTAATAAATAATTAACAAAAAATAAAGTTTAACAATTATCTATACTTATTATTTAGTTATAACTAAAAAACAATAAATAATATGTTCGATAAGCTATATAAACAGAATTAAATATAATAAATTAATAGTCCAACTTTTTTTATATATCCTGTTTTTATAGTTTAAATTTAAAAAAAAAGTAAAATAAAATTCTAACTAGTAGTTAACCTTTAAGCCTTAAATAAAGTAGCTATTTTAAATAATTACTTATTACTATTATAGTTTAAAGTTATTAGTTTAATTAAAAGCAAACTTTATAAAATAGTTATTAATATAGCATTATTTTTTTATTAGTTTAATATATATTCTAATTATTATAATTATTTTATAATAGTCAGTTTTTATAGCGTTAAATAATTAATAGTTATATTAATAAGATTTTATAATTTTTTAATATATATATAATAATTTATAAACAAAAAACTTTAGCTTTATAAAAAGTTTTACTATATATTTATTAACAATATTATTATATATTTTAATATTGCTAAAAAACATTTAAAGTATTTATATACTATTTTTAAATTATTTCGTTTATATTATATTTTACTATTTTTAAAAAAATCTTTTTTTGTTTACTTTTTTATTAAATTATTAAGCTTTTAAATAAATACTTTTAGCTATTTTATTACTAAAAAAAAGTTAGCTATGTTTTATAATTTAAAGTTTTTAAATTAGCTTAAAGCATTTAAACAGTATTTAAAAAGCAGTAGTTTTTTTTATAATCTGCTTTTATATTATATATAATATACCGAACTTTTATAACAACAAAAAACTATATTACTAACAAAAGGTTAAAATTTTAGTTATATTTTTAATAAAAATTTAAAAAAACAACAAGCTTATTATTAATTTATTTTTTTTAAGCTTACTAAAAAAAAATATTTTTTAAAGCTATATAGAATTTAATTTATAGTTATATTATTTTTTATTATTATAAATCTAACTGTTAACTATTTATATAAATAAATAAATTATTAAAAAAGGATTTTAGCGTTATATTATTTTACGTTAAAAAAAGGTATTAGTTTATATTTAATATTATAATTTTTAATATATAAATATTGCTAGTTATATTTTTTAATTATTATTTAACTTAAGCTAAGTTATAATATTAGCTTTTTAAGTTAAAAGTTATATATTTAATATAAATATATAAAAAGCTTTATATAATAATTAAAGCTATTAAACAACTTATAATAGTTTTTATTAATTATTTATTTATTAAATGTATTATTAACTAAACTAATTTATATATTAAGTTTTTTAATTAAGCTAATAAACGTTTAATTAATATATTTATATATTTTTTATAATATAAGTTATAAATATATTATTTATTAAGTTGTTTAAACTATATTTTAAATATTTTTAGCTATTTTTATATTTTGTTAAATTAAAAAAACGTAAAAAAAAAATTAAACAGTTTAATAAAAAACTTATATTTAACTTTATTTAATTAGCTAAAAAAATAATTTATATTATATTAAAAACGGTATTTAATAAAGTAGTTAAAATAAAAATTATTGCTAATTATAATAAAAGTTTTAAGTATAAAAAAATTATTTAAGTTATTTAAAAAAATAACAAAGTTATTAATAATATATTTTTTTATTTTAGCTATTTATTTATAATTATTAAAAATTTACTTTATAACATAAATAAATAAAAAATATATAAGTTATATATATTAAATAGCTAAGTTTATAAGTTTTTATAAATAGCTTATAACAATAAGTACTATTTCGGCATATAATATATAATAAAAAGTTTAAAACTTTATATAATTTATTTTAAAATAAAAAAAGTAAATATATATATTAGCTACTATAATAAATATAAAACTTATTTTATTAAATATAAAAAGCTTTATAATAATTATTAATTTATTTATTTAAAAAATATAAAACTAATAAAAACAATTATAATAAACTTTATTATAAGTTTATTAAAAATTTTATTTATTAATATTTTTTAGCAACTAAAAAGTTTTAACTATTATAATATATTAATGCTAATAATATATATTACGTCTAAATAGTTATTATTAATTTTAAGTATTAAAAAATATACTATAGAATATTAGGCTACTGCTTTTATAAAATAGCTATTGTTATATAATTAAAAAGTCTTTATTAAAATTATATTTAACAAAAATTAAAAATTTATTTTTAATTTCTAAAAAAAAATATAAAAAATATAAAAAGCTAAACTCCTAATAACTATAGTATATTATTTATAAAAAAACAAATTATTTAAACATATAAACTAAACTATTAAAATAGCTATTTGCTACTATATATTTATTTATTTTAAATATAATTAAATAAAAATAATTTTTACGCTTTAATAAAATTTTAATAGTATATATTTTAACCTAATTAAATTTTTAGCTTATAAGCAATTATTTAGCTTTCGATTATTAAGTTTAAATAATATATTTATTAAAATAAATATTACTTTTTTTAAAATTATTTAGTTTATATATAAACATTTATATAAAAACGCAAAATTAGTTATAAACTTTATATTTATAAAAGCTAAATTATATTATAATTAAAAGTATAAACTAATAAAATTTATAAAAAGTAATAAAATATATTTAAAATTATATATAAAATACTATTTGCTTAAAAACTTATTAAAAAAGTTTTTATAATAGTATATTAGGCCCTAAAAAATAAAAAAACTTATTAAATGTTTTGCTTATAAAATCGATTTATTAAAAACTTTTAGTATATATTTAGTTATTTCTATAGCTTATCTATTTTTATAATATAATAAAAAGAACTTTTTTTGTTATACTATTTTTGCGCTAAGTTTTATAAAAAACGATTAACCTAACTTTAAAAAAAATAATAACTTTTTTAAAATAGAAATTATTTTTTAACACCGGTTAAATAAGTTATAAAAAGACTTCTAGGATTTAGTTAAATAAAAAAGTTATAGTTATAAAAATAACTAATAAAAATTTAAATAGTAATTAAAAAATTTGAAAAAGTTAATTAAAAAATATTAATTACGTATTAATAGTAAACTTAAAATTAAAAAAAAGCTTTAAATAGTTTAAACAATTAAACGTTTACACGGTTAACTTTATAAAGTAAGGTTTATTAAAAATTAAATTTATATATTAATATATTTTTTTTATAGCTAGCTAAAGTTATTAAAAGCAATAACGATTTTTTTTAATAGCTAGCACTTGTTATACTTTAGCAAAGGGGGTAGCCCCCGCAGGAGGACCCTACTACAAAAGTGGGTTTATAGATTAAATAAAGAAGGAGGAAATAAGTAAGTTCTTACCTCCAGCAGGAACTTTACCTTGTTCTTTCCTTCGAGATTATAAGAATATATAGACTTAAACTATACTACCCTTGGTAATCTATACCAAGAATATTATTAAAATATTACTAATATATTTCAAATTATATTTAATAACTATTATACTTAAAAAAAATGTTTTTATAAATAAATTTATTTATTAAAATATTACTAATATATTTCAAATTATATTTAATAACTATTATACTTAAAAAAAATGTTTTTATAAATAAATTTATTTATATATAAACTATAAAAATAATTTATAACTATTATAATTATAATATATTAACTAATATTTAATTTATAAAATATATTTAAAACATACCATATTTGAACATTTTTAATAAATTCGTAACCCTTGTAACGTTGTAAAATATATTTTTTTAATGTATTAAAAATTATTATAACTAACTTAGCTTTTATAGCTAATTATATATAAAATAAAACTAATACTAGTTAAATTCACGCTTATTAAAGCTAGCAACAATATTATTATAACAACTTTATTTAATATAATTATAAAAGATATAATCAGAAATATATTAACTAAAGCGGAAAAGGATTAGTAACTAATTATTAATAGTATAAATAATATAGCAAATAATTTTAAAATTAATAAAAATATAAAAAAACGTTTTAAAAATAATATATAAGCGACTAATAAAAAACGTTTTTAAAGCAAACATAATTATAAAAAATAAAATAAACGTTTTTTAAAAGTTTATATATAAACGTTAAAAATAAAATAATATTTATATTAAACAAGCAGGACATGAAAAAAACCGGTCGTAAGCTTAAAAAATAAAGCTATATTATAATACAAAAAATTAATAAAAAAAGCAAAAAAGAGATGTTTATGAAATATTCGAAAAATAAAAATAAATAAGCTTTATTCTATTTTATTAGTTTTTTTAATATAATCGCTATTAAATAAGTTAATAAAAATATAGCAACTTTTAAATATTATTATTATAGCTAATAGTTTGCTAAAGAAAACGGCTTTGTTAGTATATTATATTGATAAATATTATTTTCTGCTTATAGTTAAAAATATTATAATTGAAACTATTAAATAAGTTATATTTTATAGAAAATAACGTTTATAATATAATTTTTGGTATGGTTTATGAATTAAAAATAATAAGCAAGAATAAGTTTATATTTTATTTATATTTTACTACGGAAATATATAATAAAAATAGCTTTTAACTTATAATAATATACTATAATACTAGCTATTTTATTATTTTAGCAGTTTAAAAGTAAATAAAGATATATATATTAAATATGTAAATATATATAAACTAGTATTTATATATATAAAGCGTTAATAGCTAAATAACTTTATTAAAATACGTTATATTTATTATTCGGTTAAAAAAGAGTTTAACAAATAAAATAAAATAAGTTTATTTAAAATTACTATATAGCGTAAAGAGTTTAAAAGAAAATAGTGCTAATATTAGTAGCCAACTTAAAAGCTATTTTATTTATAAACTATATAAACAACTTAATCTAAATTTATAAAAAAACTAAAATAAGTACTATTTAAAATTATAACAAAAAAAAATATATTATAACTATTTAAAATAAAGTTAATTTAGCAATAATTGCTATAGCTATAATCAATAATATAGGTATAAAAAACGGGCTAATAATGTTAAAACAATGCTAGCTATTATAAAATTTAAATTTTTTTAATATCGTTTTTAAAGTATTAGCTTCCGAAAATATTATTTATAATAACGTATAAGCTATAATAAGCGTACTTATATAAAAGTTAAATAAAAAGTTATTTTTTTAAAAGCGTAATAATTAGAAAACGTATTATATATAATAACTAAAAACAGTATTTACGTTGTGCTATTAACCTTGTTTATATAAAAAAATTTAAATTGCATTTAAAGTAATAAAAAATATAATACATAAAAGAAATAGTAAGTAAAAATAAAAACAATATAATATAATTAAATTTCATAAAAACTAATAAAACTAAATTGTTATAATAGTAAAACTATATATTTTAAAGTTAAAAAACTAAAAGCTAGTTAATAAAATATATAAAATAGCTAATATTATTTTACTATTTTATATTTATTATATAACAAGTAATAAACATAGTTTATAAAAGTTAAATGATAATTAACTTTAAACTTTTAAAAAAATAAAAAAATATTATTTTATTATTATTATTAATTGCTTTAATTTTTTAATTAGTTGCTAGTTTAACTTCAATATAAAAATAAAATAGTTGTTATTACTTTATATAAGTTTAAAATATTTTATATAGCACTTATAAGATTTAAAAATAATATAGGTTTTATTTAAAAATTTATAAATAAAAAGCTTTTTTTATATATTTTTATATAAAAATTCATATTAATAATATTGGTATTTATTTTAAAATAGCTTATAAATATTATAAATATATCAAAGTTATTTTAAATATATATTATTTTATAAACTTAAAGCTTAAATTGAAAAAAATATTTATAATATATTTAGCTATAAAACGATTAAACCTTTTAATAAATAGCGTTAAACTATTTATAATAAATAATATAGTATAAGCTATAGCTAAAATTATATAGCCTAACAATTTAGTAAAGCTAGAAATATATATGAATATAATAGGTTTTTTATAAAGATTTATTTTTTTATATTAGCAAAAACTATTACTATTTTAAAAGAAATATAAAGCTACTAATATAAGGTTGTAAAATAAAAGTAATGCTTATAATAACAATAATATATAAATATTAAGCTAGCACTATTTTATTTAACCTAATATTGCTAAAAGAAAATTGTTTAACTATTATAATAGCAGCTAATAAAATTTAGTTATTCAGCTTATTAAAACCCCTTCTTATTATACATATTAAGTTTAACGTTTTTAAAAAATAAATATATCAAAATATAATAATTTATATAAATAATAAATAAAATAGAAAATATTTAGCTACTAATTTTATTTATTTTACTTAATTTTTAAATAAAACTTTAATTGGATTACAAAATAAATATAATATAATAAAACTAAAAGTATTAAATTCCATATAAATATATTAAAAGTTTTAAGTTTATTTATAATTATATATTATATTCGTAATTGTTTTAATAAATTATAAAATCGTAAAAGGTATTATTAACTAAATAAACCTACGTTTTATAAATATTTTTAAATTAAAGAATAAACTTATAATAGCATTTATATATTTATTTTCATTCTATTTTAATATCCGTTATATTTTAGACCTATTAATCTAGTATGAAATATATTATTTAAATTGCTAATAATAATAAATATATAAAATAAAAAATATAGCGTATTAAATAATACCCTGGATAATATTAGCTATTTAGCTAATAATATCGGCTATTTAGCTAAAATAAAAATATTGTAAAATAAAAAACAAATATAAAAACTAAAAAAAGGCTATTAGCTGAATCGGCAATTTTTTGAAATTATTAGCAAAAGCAACAAAAAAAAACACTTTATTATATACTATTATTAAATCTGTTAATCTTATTTTTATATAAGCTATTAATTAGTTTTTTTTATTATATTGAAAAGAAAATAGCGTTCATATATATTAAAAACCTGCCGAAATAAAATACTTTAACTCGTATATAATAAATAATATTATTTTAGTTTTAAATAAATGTTTTATAGCTTATAAAGCTTTATATTTTATAATATTTTTAAATAAATATAAAAATGTATTAAATATTATTTAATATATTTTAATAATACTATTAATAAAAAATCTTTCTAGTAAATTAAGACTTATTTAGAAACTATTAATATTTTTTTATATATTAGCTATAAACTTTATTGTTAGCTCATTAAATATGCTTTTAATATTAATATTTTAGCAGTTAAATAAATATACTATTTTAAGGTAATATTAATAGTTATTTATAAATTTAGCAAAAGAATTTTTTTGAAGCTATATGCAAAATATTATATTAAAATAAGTAATAATATTAGTAAAGCTGCTATTTTTATATAATTAAAGTATATTTAAAAAAATTATTTGAGACTATAATTCAAAGTTTATGTTAGAATTTTAGCAGGCTTTATAAATATATATAAAAATAACGTTAATAATATCAATAAGCTATTATTTCGAGATAAATAGCAATATAATACTATTTTACTTATAAGCTAAAAATATTATAAGTAAACATTATTTATTTTTATAATATAACTTTAATAATAATAAATTTATAAAAAATATACTATTAATATTTAAAAATTTTAAGAAAGCGCTAAACTTCGAAGTATTTTGCTAATTATATTAAAAAATATTAAAGATCTAATATAATTTATAATAATAAACTTCAAAATTAAGTATAATATAAAATATAACTCTATATAGTTTAAAGTTAATAATAAAATATTTTTAGAACTATATAAAACGTATAACCTTTTTAAAACGCTTTTTAAAAAATAGTTATTATAAAAAATAGGTCTTTTAATTATTATAAAGAAAATAAAAGAACTTATATATAAATTTAACTTTTTATAGTATTAAAAAGTATATTAGGTTATTTTAATAGCATACTTATTTCCTGCTTTATATAAAAGCGATCTTTTTTAAAACCAACGTTTATTACTAGGACATATATATATATAAAATAATAATCAAAAATATATTTCTCATAAAATAAAAAACATTTCTTAGATTAAATATTTTATCAAATAAAAAAACGATATAAATAAATAGAACAAATAATATATGTAAGCGTTATTAATAAAAAATATATAAAAACTAGTTAAAAAATATAATAATAAATATTTATTAATAGTATAAAAAATAAAGCTAAAAAAAATATAAATATTAATTTAAAAAACTTAATAATTTTAATTTATAAAAATAAATAAAACTAAAATTGAATAAAAGTTATTTTATTTATAAATATAAGTCTTTTGCTGCTATTTATTAAAAAGCTTTTAATATAAATATTATTATATATTAAAACTATATAATTAATAAATAAGTATAATTTATAAACTATTATTTAGCTATAGGTGCTAATTAATAATTACTAAAACTTTTATATTTATACTTTTTTCATTAAAAATATCAATTTTAAAAATTATTTTAATCTTTAATTTAATACTTTTTATTTTATTTTTTATAGCGCTATTTATATAAGTATATCAAAAATAATATTTTAACATATTTTTATATACTTTAATATTTTTTAATCCTTTTAACTTATATAAATCTTTTACTTTTAGCTATCTATTTTATAAATATTTTTTATAACTTATTTATAATATTTATTATTTTTTAATACTTTTTAGAACTTCTTTATAACATTTGCCACTTTTCAACACTTTCTATAACGTATTTATAATATTTCCTATATTATAACTTTTTATATATATGATACCTTTTATATATTTTAAAGATAATAAATATAGTAATATAACTAGCAATACCCGATAAAAATAAAGTTGTTTAAGTAAACAGATACTTTTTAAATAACTAAGTTAATACGCTGATTCAAATTAAAATATTTAAGGTAACTTTTAATTATAAAAGTTTTATATATATAATAAATACTTAGTTTAAAAAAGCTAGTAGATTTATTAATAAGTTTATAAAAGATTTTTATAAGAAACTATATAACCGCTAAAATTATAGTTAATTTATCATAAATATAGATAAAAAAATATATATTAAAAAAATAAAAAAATAAAATTTCTAGATTTTAATATAGTATAAAAAGCTATTATTTTGCTATAATATTCAAAAGCTATTTTATAACGTTATTTTGTTTAAAGTAACACTAATATTAACACTTTTATTAAATATTAAGCTTTTATTGTTTTAAACTGTTAACTTTTTAAAATATAAGCTTAAAATAATTACTAACAAACAAAAAAACAATACATATACCGTTTCTAATAATTAATTTAATATACTAACTAAATATAAAATTAAAACTTTTTATATAAATAATAGCATTAAATATAAATTTAGTACTTTAGTAAATATTATTCAATATTTATTTATAAAAAGTAGCTTTATTTTTTTAGTATTTAGCAGTATATATTTTAAAGTTTTATTATATTAGCAAACTTATTATTAAAAATATATGTTAAATATAATTTATTATAATAAATTAAATATTATTATTTTGAATAATTATAACAAAGATATATTAATTAATATATACATCTTAGTAATAATAAAACTCCTATAAAAGTTTAATAAATATTATTTAGCTATATTTTTGTAAATAAAAAAGTTATTTATTATAGCAATTATATTATTATTTTTTAATAATAAGCTATAATAAGCAAAATAAACGCAGTATTAATAATAATACTTTTTAACCTAATTGCTAACTTAAAATTATAGTTATATAATCATTTAAATAAATTAAATTAAAATATAACAATAATATTTATCACTATATATAAAATAATTTAGTTTAAAATTTAAAATATATTAAATTTTAACCTTATTTTTTATACTATTAATAAAACGCTTTAAAAGAATATTTTAAATAATGTTAATATTATTTTTAATATATTTTAAATTAATAATATTTATATTTATATAAATATAAAAATATAGTTCGCTAATAAAGCTATTTATACTACTATATTAAATTACAAAAGATAAAAAGCTGTTTATCAAGCAAAAAACAACTTTTAAATAATAAAAATATTATTAGTTTTATGCTAACGTTAAGAAGTAAGCTTTATTTATAATAACAACAATAAAAACTTGACTATATTAAAACAATATTACTAAATAAGCTTAAATTATAATAATAATAGCAATATTAATAAACTTATATTATTATTTAATTTATTTGTTAAACTATATTATTATAAATAAAACGTTAGCTTTAATTCTATATAATGTTATTTTAAAAGTTTTATTAATATTGTATAGCGTTATTTTAAAAATATATATAAATAACGCTATTTTAATAATATACTTTAGTAAGTTTTTAATATAGTAAATTATAATATATATATATTAAAAAAAAATAAGCTGGGGAGCTATTTAGCTAGCAGGTTTTAAAACGTAAACGTTAATATTATTTAGAATTTTATATTTTAACACTGTATAGAAAATTGTTGCAACAATTCTTTTTAATTCCTTTTTTAACTTTGGCTATAAACATTTTTATAACATTATAAAAATAATATATTAAAAAGCTTTTTTAGTTCTTATTATATATTTTTAAAAATATTTAACTTAGCACTGTTTAAATATTGCTATAAATATATTATATAAATATTATCGTTAATAGTATTCTTTTTAATTAAGCAATATAATAAAAATATAATAATTCTAGCATGACAGTTATAGTATATCAATTATAGCAGCATATATCCTAACAAGGACGTTATTTCTTTTTTTAAAAAGGGCAAATATGAAGGTAGCATAGGTATAATAACTATAGTAGCTTATAGAAGTAATAATGTTTATAAACACTATCTGCAGACGCTGTTTATAAACGAAGTCTATAAACAGTCCCCTTTAGTAATAGTTTAAGAGGAAAAACAATAAATCAATTTGCATATACTGCTTCCTGCTCCTCATAATTAAATATTATAATAACTATAGCTAAAGATTTAGTTCGTATAATATAGAAGTTAGTATTATACTAAGCATTATCTACTATTTATATATTTTATGTTTATTATCAGCAATTTTATATTTTTGAAGGTTGTTAGTATTGTTAGTTCTCTTATAAATTATACCTGCAGATTGAACTTATACCTACGGTCTCGCAAAATTATGGTTAACTTTTTAATTTTACTTTTAATATTTATTATAAACACTTACATAGTTTCAAATTGTTGAAAAGAATTTCTTTTTAAAAAGTACTAAAGTTTTAAAATAAAAATAAACTAAAAAAATATAAAATTAACATAACAAAAAGCTTTAAGTTAATGAACATAAATAAAATATTTATTATAAATATGTAATAATATTTTATTTTATCAATATATATATATAAAAACATGTAATTAAATATTAATTATATAGTGTAAAAATGAAAAGTTTTAAATTAATGTCTGAATTTAATTAGTAGTTTAACTTAAAATGTAAAAATATATATATACATATAAATAATTATATAAAGTACAAAGTAATAAAAATATTAAAAAATAAAATATTTGTTCAATTATTATTTTATTAGTATTAAAGAAAATTTAAAATTATTTTGTAGTAAATTAAAAATTAACATTAAAAAATAAATATAAGTATAATAACCCTTTAATTAAGGTTTCTTCTTTTAAGTTTTCGTTATAGGTTTTAATTTATTATATTTTTTATAAAAGATTTATATAAGCTAAAAAATATATATATATATATATTAATATTAATAAAATAGTATAAAACTATAAAATAAGCTTAAATTAAAAATGAAATTATTTTTAAGAGCTATATATAAACTATAATTAAAAAATATAAATTATATTTTAATATTAATTATTTATTAACTTTTTTCAAACTTTTTTATTAAGTTAATAAAATATAAGACTAATATTAAACAAAAAGTTTAAAAATTGTTCTATTTATTAAACCTATAAAAATGATAAATATTTTTAAAAGTAGTTTAATTTGATTTTAATAAGAAAGTTATATTTTTAACAATAAATAGTAATAATTATAAATCATTAACAATATAAAGCTATATTTAAGAATTATTTATTGTTGCTTTCTTGCACTATTACTAGAGGGTACTATTTATAAACAACGTTCGTAAACAACGTCGACAAACAGTGTTTACAAACGCTATTACTACTGTAAGTTACTGTAGCAACTGCTACTATAGCTACTTTAACAACTATTTTATAAATTAATTAAGCTATAAATTTCCTTTTAAAACAGTAATATTTATATTTTAAAAAACGTACACTAGCTATATAAATACTTTAATAACCAATTTTTTACTTAAATGTTAAAAGTTTAAATAACTAAATAGTACAGCTAAAAAGCAAACCGAAATTTGTTTTTAAAGAAATAGATGCTTTTTAAATATAAATGAACTAGAAAACTTAAAAAATTAATAACCAAAAATACTTAATACTATTTTTTAAAACTAGTATAAAAATATAAAAAAGATTTTATAATATAAACTTTAAGTTAATAAAACTTCAAATATAAATAAAGCAACAGCTAAAAAAAACAAGAAGGATAAAATAATAAAGTAATAAAAAAACAAACAAGAAGAACTTTTAAAACGTTAACACGAATAAAATATAATATAAAATTTTTTATTAAGTTAGTTAAAAAAAAAAAAAAAGCTTACATAATAAATTAATAATATAAAAGCTTAAAAATATTTTAAAAATTAAAGTTTAGAATAAGCGTTATTTTAGCTAAAAAGCTTATTAAAAATTATTTATTTTTAAATACTATATAATAAAGCTTAAAACTTATAAAATAGGTAGCTAAATTAATAGCTGTACACTATTTTAGCCATTTACTTAATTAAGAATCCTATTTATTAAAATTTGCCTTACTACACACATATGTAAAAATATTACTCTAAATAGCTAGTTTTTTTTCTACCTCGATTTACTGTTCAAGCTTTACTGTTATAAAAAAAAATATACAAACAATAAAAATAATAAAAAAAGCAATAAAGCATACGTAAAAATCCTTTATTTTAAAAGTATTATATATAATAACTAACCTTTTATTTAATAAACTAAACAAAATGTTATATGAATAAATAATAATAACAGCAGCAGTACTATAGCGCTAGTAATACTATTAGTATTAAAAAAAAAAACAATTATAAGAAAGCTTGTTTATAAAACTTTAAGCTATATAAATAACAACACGTTTATTATTTAAAAAAGCTACATTTAATAATATATGCTTATTTAAATGTTTTATATAAGTAGTTATATAAATGTTATAATTAATTATACATGCTATTTAAAACAGTTAACAACTATAAAAAACAAAAAGCTAAATATAAAAATCTTTTCTATTTTTATTTTAAACTATCTTTAAAAAGTAATATTTAAAAACGAAATTTATAAACAGCGTTTAATAAAAATATTTACAAACGTTACTAGCTCCTTTAATAATTACCCTTTTCTAAAAAAAAAAAGATAACGTCCTAGTTATTATATATACTTTATTGTTATATATACCGTTATAACCTTTATACTTTTATTTTATATAAGAAAATAATGTTAACAGAAATATTTAGTTAATATATTTATTTTAAATTTTATTGCGCGCGTTTAAAAAATGTTAAATTAACTATTTCTTATAACAGTACTTTTTAATATACTATTTTTATTACGTTATAAATTTCTTTTTTTTTTAAACTTATAGTTAAAATAAAAAAATAAACGTAAAAAAAAACTATTACAACAATTATAGTAGCAGCTTTTCTTTTTATATAAGATCAAAATTTAAACTTTTATATAATCTTAATATTTAAATTTAAAGCTTATTAGCCAAAAAGCTTTTTAGCTTTTTTTTTTTTTTACTATATAAATATTATAATAAGATATAATATAAATATATTATCTCCGTTATTATAATTATAATTCAAGCTTATATATTAACGCTATATTAATATAATAAATCTTTTATTATTATTGTGTTATCTTTTATTTATTAAACAGTTTTTCATATTTTAAATCTTTTGTTAAATTTATTTAATAATGTTAATTTTTAAAAAGAATATATAATGGTTTATATACTTTGGTTTTTAATACCCAAAAAAAATACCAATATTTTAAAACAAATTACAAATAACATTAAAAATGTTTAAAATGTATTTTTAAAATATTTTATTAAAAATAAAACAAATAAGGTTAATATATATTATGTTATAAACGATTAATTAAAATATAATATATATATTATTGTTAAATTTTAACTTAATTTATTTTAAATAATTATATAAATATAGCTTTAAGTTAACAATTAGCTTAAAAAGTACTTTCGTTAATATTATTTCTATCTTGTTTATTATACATTATTGCTAAAAACTCAAAATATAACCGCTATAATAAATAACTTATTTTACGTATAGTCACGGATGGCTGACCAGTATAGCAGATGGGCAGATGGGACCCTGTGGGCCCACCTTCTACCAGATCATCTAATAGATCCACCGTACACACACAAATCTTTTTGTATGCGATTTGCAGCTATATTCTTTTTCTAGTTCTCTATCCTACGATTAATATACAAATAAAACCCTAAATAAAAGCTTCGCCTCTATAAAACACACTAATTATAACACTTGTTAAAATATATATAAATAATATTTATTCAATTTTTATAGTAGTTTATTTATTATTTTTAAAACATTTACACTAATTGTTAATATTTTTCTATTACTATAAAACAAAATAAACATATTATAAATTATCTTTTAGAATTATATATTTCTGTTAATAAGCTTGCTACTATAATAAAACTTTATAATATATATTATAAAAGATTTGCAAAATAAAGCTAGTTTTAAAACATTTTTTATAATATATATTAAATATATTAACGTTTTATAAGTTTTTTATTAATATTATTACCTTTTAATTATATTTATATATTTTGTTACTTTTATTATTTAATAAGTTGCTGTTTTTAACTATAAATTATAAAATTCTTTTTATACTTTTTTACCAAATTTTATTAAAGTTGTTTATTAATAATATTTTAAAAGTTTTAGTTAATTTAATATTATAGTTTTTATATAAAATTCGTTTTTGCTTCTTAGTTATAGTATTTCAATATTTAAGCTTTTTAACTTCTTACGAAAAATATATTTATTTAGCTAGTTTACGTAATAATATTCATTATTTTTAAAATTAACTTTAATTTAAACATAATAGTTTTTAATATTTTAAACAAAAAACTTTTAAAAATCTATAATAATTTTTTTATTTAATATAAATAGTATTTTACTTTTTAAGTTTATAATATATTAAAAGTATTATAAATATAATATATATTTAATTTTATTTTAATTAAAGGATTATATATTATTATTTAGTAGAACTATTGCTAAAACACGCTGTTTATAAACGATGTTTATAAACACCGTCCGCAAACGGAGTCTATAAACGTTAAGCTAGCTAGCTACCATAATATAAATATTTTATAAAAAAGAATTTATTAATATTGCTTTAATATATTAATTATTATAAATATTAAAGTATATGCTAAACATTATTAAATTTATTAATTAATGCTTTAAAAATGAAAACATTTAACAACACTATTAATAGGTTTTTTTAATACTATTTAAAAACTTATTTTACATTAAATAAAAGTCAAAAATTTAAATTATTTACTTTTTTTAATATTTATTTTTATATTCAATAACTAATTATAGTTTTATAAAGATTTCATACTATTTTAAAAAAGATTTATTTAAAAGGGCTATTATAAACTTAACTGTTTTATTTTTATTTTTAAATAGCTTATATACTAATAAAGTTTTTTAAATAAATAATATAATTATAATATTACAACTTTTAACATAATTATTATTATAGCTTTATTTTAACTTTGAACAATATATAAAGCTTTATATTTAATAATTTTGTTAACTTTATTTATTTTATTTTTTATAATTTATTAGCTATTTATAACCTATTTAAACAACTCATATATTCTAATAAAATTAAAACTTTTATCTTTCATAGCAATAAAAATTCAGCTATTATAAGTTTATATAAATAGAAATTTAAAAAAATAAATTTTAAATAATAATATAAATAATTATTAATAAATAGTAAAAAGACTAATAACTAATAAAAAGGTATTTCTAATCAAAAGGATATATAAAAATGCCCTTAATTAATTAAGCTCTATAAATATTTGTTTAATATATTTTTAAAAATAGTTAACCAGCTTTAAGTATAAATATAAAGCATAATATAAAGCTTTATTAAAACTATACTTTATTTTAAACTTACTTTTATAGTCCCTGTTTAATAATTTAGCGTTTATATTAATATTAAACATTTTATATAATAAGTTTATAAACTTACTATAATATTTAAACGTATAAAGTTACTTATATAATTTCAAAAGTTTTATTAGAAAAAGTTGTTTAAGATTTAAAATATTAATAAATAAAGCAAAAAACTTTACAATATAAAACAGTTAACTAAAGCACTGTTTTTATAACTTCTAGCAATAATAGTTCGTTTAAAAAAAAGTTTTTAACATATTATAAACTATAAATAATATATTAAATTATTTTTAAACACTATTTATTTTTTAAAAAATAAACTACCCAGTTTATTAGTCTATAATAGCTAAAAATATTTTTAAATATATATTGAAATACTTTTACTATATTTAATTTAACTTTTGTAAACTAATAGCTCTTAATTTACTTATAATTATTTATAACCTATTTTAAATTATTATTATTTACTTTATTAGTTTATTTCTAACGTTTTTTTACAAAACTTAATATATTTATTTTATATTTAACTACTTTAGTAAATATAAATAATAATAAAAAAACTTTAAAAATTTGAATAATTTAAATAAATTAAATTAATTAATCTAGAAAAAAAGAATATAAAGCTATAAATTAAATATTTTGAACATATTTAAATATGTTTTAAGAATAAATTTAATTTTTTATCTTAAATAATAAACGTTACTACGTAAAAAGAAAATTTTAGTTATTCATAAAATAAATAACTAGCATTATATTTTCATATTATAGTAAAAATATAATTAGTATTATATAATAAAGTTTATAAGCGGTTAACTAGTTTAATATATCTTATATAATATTTATAATAGCTTCAAAAAAAAACTTAATGTTTTAAATAAATTATAAACACAAAAAATAAAACTTATATAAATTCGTAAAGTTTATCATTTTTTTTATCTTTTAATAAAATATTTTAAAAACTTTATTCTCTTTCAATTAATTATTTTAATTTTATATATCGTTAGTTTAAACTAGCTTAAAAAAGTAATCTAATATAATTCATATATATAACACTATAGAAAAGTTTTGAATTAATTATTGTTAATATATTAAAACATTTTATTTTAATCATTATAAGCTATTTATACCACTATGTCATCATTTATAATATATATCTGTTTTAATAGTTCTATTATAAGTTAAACAGTTATTTTATAACAGCGTTCTTGATTGTATAAGTAAGTAATTGCTTTTAATAATAACTATTATAAATGTAAAAAATTTATAATAGACTTTAATTTTTTTGGTTTTTTAATATTAAGAAAGATTTTTTTATAATTTAAAAAATATTAACTTAGCTGGGATTGTGGCTGCATTTGCAGTCATTCATTCCTTTAAATTAGTGTAGCAAACAGATACGAAAACTTAATAGAACACCCACTTCTCTTTCCCACAGTCCTTTTAACTTATATTACAAAAAAATATAATTACTTATTTTAAAAATTATAAACAACATAACACTCTAGTCATTTTATAAAGTAAATAACTAAATTTAAATATAATAAAGATTTTTATATAAAATATACTTAAGATATTATTAAAAAGCTATAAAAAGCAGACTTATATATTAAGGTTAATGAATATTAATTTTATTAAAATAAGCTTAAATGTTTTAAGTATATTATATTTTTTTAAAATATTAAATTAGACCTAAAATTTATATAAACAATTAAAAAATACTTTTAAACAGCGGCGCTTTTAACTAATTATTTAAAAAAAAAAGCGCATCTAATATAAAAAAAGGTTAAATGTTACTAAATAGTTTTATTAAAAAAGCCTTTATAAAGCTTTAAAATATATTTAAAAAAGCTATTTTCTTTATATATTTCAACTTTAAAAAATAAATATTAATAAAAACTAATTTTTTTAGTATAATACTAATAAGTAATTTATTTCAAAAAGATTTTTTAAAAAAATGAAGATTTATTTTGTTTTATTTTTAAAAGCTTAATAAATAAAAATCAAAATACAGAACTTTTAATAAAGAAATATTTATTATTATAAAATATTTTCAATATTAATAACATTATTTATAAAAAAGTAAATTTTTTATTAAAGTGTTTATTAATTATAGCAATTTATAAACGTTTATAAAAACGTTTAAGCTAAATAGCAACCAGTTTTAATAGTATATATATTTAGGTTTTTTTAATTTTATTATTTGTTATAAAAGCAGTAAACAAAATTGGGCTAATTTTTTTTAATAAAAACCTGATTATATAAATAAAATATATCCTAATATTAATCTTTTTTTTAGAATTAAAAAAAAATTATAGTAATATATACTATTATTTTTATTAAATATCTTAAAATACTAATAAAAAAGATTTATGCTATAAATTTAGCTTTAGTTATTAAAAAAACTTAATGCATTGAATATTGAATAAGTGTATTAGTAAATTAATATTTAAGTTGTTATTATTATTAATTCTTGACTTTAAAAATAAAAAAACTTATATGGATTATTAAAAAGGAGCTAAATTAAAAACAATAGCTAACGTAACCTTTATAGCATACTATTAACTATAATAAAATTATCTAACAACCTTGGTATAAATCAAGTTAAAGTAAATTGTTCTAAAAAAAACTATATAAAGGTTCTTTTACGTTATATCTCGCCGCTCTATATATTTCATAATTAACTAAAATAAAAAGCTATAAATATAGCTAATAATTTAGTTCGTATAACATAAAAAATATTGTTGCCTTAAACAATATGGATAGTTTATATACTTTATGTTTAATAGTAATAATTGTATATTTTCGTAGGTTATTAGTACCGTTAGTTCTCCTGCAGGTTATATTTATAGATTGAACTTATACTCACTGTCTTATAAAATCATAGTCAACATTTAAATTTTACTTTTTAAAAACTACTACGTATATTTTTCATAGTTATTAATACGTTGAACGCGCGAAAAACGCGTGTAAAAAATCTTTTTTGCTAATATATATAATATACTTCTGTTTATATAGTTAAATTTCTTTTTCAATAATTGTTTTAATAAGCTAAAACATTTAATATTAAAAAGCTAGAGTTTATAAAATAAATATGCTAATATATAAATCGTAATGATATTAAATATTTTTATAATAATTTAAAAGTTATATAAATGATAGGTTTTATAACTATTAAAAATTAATGAGCCGTAAATATTTCTTATATAGTTTTTTATATATTTCTTAAAATATTTAACTTAATTTATACCTTGTTTATTTATTATTTTGCGATTTTTAATATTATTAACCTTTTATTTAAACAATAATTCAAAGTTTGTTTATAATAAAACAGTAAATAGTTTTACTTTGTTAAAATAGTAAAATAGCAAAAGTATATAATAAAGTAACTTAAATAACTATAGCCTATTTATAACTATTTAGCTATATATATTTTAGTTTTTTTAACTTATTAAATATAGTAATTATAAAATTAAACAAAACTTTATTTATTATAGAAGGACTATCAGAAGGAGAAGTGTCTGTTATATTAAGTTCTACTATCTGTTTGCTACACTTATCTGTAAAGAATGGATGGTTGCGTTTGCAGCCACTATTGTGGCTGATAATTACAGCCATAATCCCAGTTATTATAAACTTAGTTTCGTTAAAGTTCTATTTATCTTTTTTAAATATTTTTTGTTTATTTACTGTTTATTATATAACAGAAAAACTAAAAATAATATTTAAGCAAATTTTTGTTTAAAATATATTAATAATTAATTTATTAGCTAAAATATATTATAAGCTTTAATGCTTCTCGTACGAAATTTAAAACCTAGTGTTTTTTAACACTCTTCTTGTTTTATAATTCTAGCAGTTAATTAGCTATATTTTTAATACTACTATACTAAAAAGAAAATCGTATAACAACGTTAATAATATGTTGTATAATTGATTTTTCTTTGGTTTAAATAAGTTTTCGGGTTTTTATAGGCATAATAATTTAAACAGAAGTTTTTTTTAATCGGCAGAACAAAGTTGTATAAAAAACGTTATAAATTTTATAAATACGTTATTAAAATAATTTTTGTTATTTTTAATAGCTTATATAGCAAGCTTTAAATCTGTTTTATTACATTTAATAAATATAGTATTATAGTTAAAATATTTAAATATAAAAATAAAACGTACGAAAAGTTTTTAAATAGTATATTTGCTTTAGTAGTCTGCTTGCTTGTATAGTACGTTAATTTTAACTTTTATTTTAATAAATAAAGAAGCAGGTTCTTTTATAATATTCTTAAAAGTTCTTTTCTTGCTAGTTTTATTTATTTATACCTATAATCTTTTTAAAAAGCTAAAAATAAAATAAATATAAGTTTAATACACTAATATATTAAAGCTTTATAACTTTTAAGAAAGAAATTAAAACTATTATAAAATATTCTAATATTACTTTAAAAGAATTTTTTAAAATAAAAGATGTTGTTAAACGTTCATTAATAAATAATGTATATATAAAAAAAATTTAAACGTATTTTTAATAACTTAATAACATAGTTAAAAATATACTATATAATAGCTAAGATTGTGGCTGTAATAATTAGCTATCATACTGGCTGCAAACGCAACTATTTATTTTTTATAGTTAAGTGTAGTAAACAGAAAGTAGAACTTAATATAACAAACATTTCTTCCTCCTATTATATAAAAACTAAAAGTTTTATATATTTACTTAATTAATTTAATATTAATATAATTTTTCAAATACTATATAAATTATATCAATACTAAATATTTTAAATATAAACAAGTAGCGTTATTTAATATTTAAAAAGCTATATATAAATATATAACAACTTTTAAAATATTAATTTATATGTTAATATTATTAAATTAATATAACGTATTTTATAAGCAGGCGGATTAGTTAAAAAGCTTTTTATACGTTTTACTTTTATATTGAAAATTATATAACGAAGTAAATTTCTAAGGGAATATTTGAATACTTAAAGTAGGTATTCTTAACGTTTGTTATATAACTTTGTTTTATTAATTATAAAGATTGGTTTTAAAAATATTAAGCGGAAAACTTGTTAAAGCTTAAAAAATAATTAATTATACAATATATTATTAACTTTATAGCGTATTTATTTTTTAATAACATAGTAATACTAAAAATATAGGTTAAAAACCTTTTAAATTATAAAACTAAAAATAAATTTAAAAACTAAAAGTTTATATAGTTAAACAATTATAAGTAAGCTATAATAATTTCAAGTGTTTTATTATATAGTTATATTATTATATTATATATTATTTTAGCAATATAAAACTATTTATTATTTTAATATAAAAAATATTAATGCTATTCAAAACAGCTAAATTATATATAAATTAAACATTAAATCCAGTTAAATATTATAAAAAATAAATAAAAACAAGTTAAAAAATATATATATTGTTTATTAACTTTTAATAGCTATAAAAGCTATTACTAGTATGACTTAAAAGTTATTATAAAAGTTTATTATATAATAATTTCTATTTATATATCGATTTAATAAGCTTTAAGTTTTTAATATTAAATATTTTAGCTTATTAAAAATAAGTATATAAAAGCATTTAATAAATCTATATAATTTAAAAACTTTAATTATTAAACATTTAACATTTAAGGTTATTTAATAACGTTAAAATATATATTAAACCAAAATAAAGCTAAGTTTTAAGTTTAATATGTTTTAAATTATATTATATAATATATATAAAGCGTATTAAGATTTGTTTTTTACAATAGAAACTAACTATTATATAATATAACTACTGTTTATTATTTTTTATACATTGTTTTAAAAACAGTTAAAAACTTTAAAAATTAAGTAAAATGTTTAGCCGGGGTTATTATATAAAAACAAAATAAGATATTATTTGGTTTTAATAAAGTAGAAGTTATTTTAGCCGAAAAAAAACTAAATAATAGGGATATAAAAAGAGATATACGAAGCGCTATAAGATTTATAACAACTTTAAACATAGTGTTTATGTATATAAAAATAATATATAAAAATCTAATAAACTAAATTGTAATTAGTTTAAATAAATGCTTTATATTATAATCAAAGTTTTATTAATTATGTATATAAAATGTTGTTAAAATAGTTTTTTGGCTTAAGTAGTACGTTTATTTAAAATATATATTATTTTAGCTTAACATATATTAAACAGTATATATTGGTTTAATAATAATATTAATATAAAAGTCAAAAAGTTTAATATAGCTATTATAACAGCTGCTTTGTTTACTATTATAGCAATAGACTAAAAAATCCGGTATTACTTTAATATGTATATATGCTACCTCCGTCAACTACGCCTATAAAGCAGTAGCGCCAGTGTCCGTGATAATAATTATATTAATTAACATATTAGTTTTTAACTTTGCGTAAGAAATGTTTTTTTTAAAAATATTAATAAGTAAGATTTAAACTTTTATTAAGTTATAAATTTAACTATATAGTTTAGTTTATTATATATATATTTATTTTAAAAGTTATTATTTTATAAACAAATAAATTTTATACATAACTTTTCATGGTCCGCTTGTTTAAATTGTTTAAATATTTATAAACTACGTTGTTATATTTTATAATTTAACAAACAATTTTTATTATATGTATATTTTCGTTTAATATTAACAAATAGCATTTTAACGTTTTAGTATTTAAAAGGTATTTTGCTAGTAATAACTTCACTAGTTTTTTGCTTTAATGAAGATTTTTTACGATTCCTTTAAAAAAACAATATAAGCTTGTTTGCTAGCTTGGTCGCTAATTTATTGCTTTTTATATTTTTAAATGCTAAAATCTTTAAAAAAACGTTTTATAAACTATGTTATAGCTTTTTATATATTTTTTATTGAAAAATATATAATATTTATATATATGTTAAACAGTTTTAAATTTTTTATGTAGCATATTTAAAGGCCGCTTTAAGGACAAAGTTATTAAGGACGCTGCTTTTACTACCGGAAATATAATAGCTAACTACACCGACCCCCGTTTATATAGGGGCCTTATTTGCACCGTATTTTCTTTTCTGTTTTCATTTACTACTTTAAACATAATCCCGTTTTCTATTATAAATACCGCGTTTTTTGAGTAAAAATAAGTACTAATTAAAACAAAAAAAAAACAGCGAACATTATAGGTTATTCTTTGCGTATAAAATAATAATAAGATTTATTATATAAGTACGCTATATAATATAATACATTTCCTGCTTTTTTAACTTTTTTATAGTGTTAAACTGTATTTTAATTAAGCATTAAGCAAAAAGAAATAATAATAATAAATCTAATTAAAGTAAATATAATTAAAGTTAAACTATATTAAACTTAATGTTAAAGAAATTTATAATTTAAACAAACAAACAATTATTTCGTTTTTAATAAGTTGACAGCTTTATTGAATTTTATAAACCTGCTTAGTCTAAATTTAAATGTTTTTTTTAAGCTTTGTCAATAAAATAAATAAAAATATCTTTATAAGTTTTATAACTTATTTTAATATCTTAAATGAAAATATATAATTATATTTTTAATTTTAATAAAACAAGTGTTAACAAACGGAAATCCTACTTTAATAGTATAACTAATATTAATAAACGCTATAAAGCTTAAGTTATATAATTTAAAGCAACTATTTCAATTATTTTAAAGATATTTTTTAAGTTGCTATAATTAAAGTAATTTTATTTTATATATTAGCTTACGTAAGCAATAACTTATAGCTATTTAATATATATATATGTTTGCTATTAAGACCGAAATATTATAAAAAACCTTTTTTTTTTTTTTAACATTCTAACTTTTATATATAAATAATAAATATTTTCATTATATTCTTATTAACGCTTTTATTTAAATTTATAAAGATATGTATAATTATAATAAAAAAAGCAGCAAATTTTTTAAAAACAATATAAAAGTGTTAAAGTTTAAAGCTGCTATTTTATAATAGTTCTACGTTTTTAAAAAATTAATTAAACTTATTTTTATTTAAACTATTAAATTAACATATAAATATCCAAATAAAGCTTAAAAAATATAACCTAAATAAATATTAAACAAGTGAAAGAAACTTAAATTATACATTTGTTAATTTAACAGCTATTGGCATAAAATAATAAAAACAAGCAACTATGTTTATTTATAGAAGTTACGGATGGATGACTAGTATAGTAGAACAGGTGGGGCCCTGTAAGCCCACCTTCTACTATTGATTATCTAACAAGTCCACTATGCGTATATAAATCTTTTTATCAGCAATAAAAGCTTTACTTCTGTTAGAAATACTAATTATAACAATTATACTATTACTATATATTTATTTATAAACACTTAATTAATTGATTTTTTAAATTTTTATTTTAATATATTTATTTAATCTATATGTACGCTTATAGCTTGCACCGAACTAATTAAAAATTTTATATACAAATTTAGAAATAGATTAAAAGTGAAGTTGAAATTTTGTTAGCGTGATATAATAGTGCGCAATTATACTTAAAAATTAGCAGCAGCGGCAGCTTAAATAACCCCCTATATTAATAAGTTTAAGCGCTGATTTTTTATAAAGCTAATAACTGCTGTATTTCTTTTTATACTGCTAAATATATTAATACAAATAACACTATAAACTTTGTTTATAAATATATATAAAGCTAAATAAACTAGCTTGCTATATTAAGTTTTAAAACTAGCAAACATAAATTTTAGTTTAAGCTTATTATAAAAATTGGGCTTTTAATACTTTTTATTTGAAAAATAAAAAACTTTATTTCGTAAAATTAAAGCTTGCGTTTTATTAGCTTATATTAAAAATAAAGTAACGTAAACTACAAGCATCCGGACTACCTAAGCAACCGGACTACCCCATAGAACCCCCTTGCTGCGTACCCTGCTAGCGAAATTTTGCGGTAAAAATATATGCATACTACTACTAAAAAAATCTAACTTTGTAAATGTTAGTTGTATTAATATAAAAAGTATTTTATTATATGTGTGACTACGTATGAAATCTAAATCTGATTTTTACTAATTTTTAAAAAAATTATTTGCGCGTATATTATAAAAAAAGCAAAAAACGGGGATTATTTGAGCGTATTTTTTATAGCTCTACAAATAAATCTTTGCAAAATAAAAAGGAATAACCCTTAAATCCGTTATTTAGTTATAAATTTAATAGTATATTTTGTTTGCTTATATAATAATTATTTGCGAAGTTATTATGTATTATAGGTTTAGTATTTTTAAAGTAGAATTTCTATGGCAGAGGTACGCCAAGCCTAGGGTGGTCCGGTTGTTTAGGTGGTCCGGATGCTTGTAGTTTATGTTAGCTTAAAACTTTTACTAATATATAGTAGCTATAAATATTAACTTAAAAAATATGATAAAAGCTATAAGAAAAATGTATTAAAAATAAAATTAAAATATATACTTTTTTAAAAAAAAATTATTAATTAATAAAAAAAGCATTTAAACGAATTAGCAAAATTTAATGCTTTTATTATAAAATTGCTAACGTAAACTATAAGCATTTAAACTATTTAAGCATCTGGACTATTTAAAAAACTTTTTATATGTTCTATTTTTATATTTAAATCTTTTAACCATTGTTGCACTTGGCACACGTATGAAGGCAAGGCTCTAACAATAAGTGCTGTATTTGTACGAAAAATCTACAGATAAGGTAGAAAGGAAGGAAAAGGAAAAACAGCTATTTAGGGTGGTGTTTTTATGTGTGTGCGTGGTGGGGCAGATCCCAGTGAATGGGTTCCTAATCAGGTAATCAGGTAAGTGGCTAGTGTAGCGTATAGCTATTAATCTAGCTACATATACTATAGGGTCTACTTTGCAGGCTTTAAGCTCTACTATGTAACTACCCCTCCCTAAAAAAGAAATGGCTCGTCCCTAAAATATGTATAGTACTTGAATAGGTAACTTTTAATAAGCTTTCTAGCTAGAGGAGGGATTGCTTCAGGTTTCTACTTATATAATTTCTTTCCGGGCTTTTATACTATTAAGTTATTATATAAGTTTTTCTACTTATTAAGTTAACGAATTTTTCTGTTATCTTAATTTAAGCGTATCAGCGTTTTATAGGTCTCCTTCCCTATGCTATTGCTTTATTATTATTTTTGTGCGCTTTATCGAATTTATTATTTTCTGCTGCTTTTAACTATTTTTTTAGTTGTATTAGGGGCCCTGCCGATTTAGGATTTGTATTATAGAATTTTTTTAATACCTTTGTACTATTTTTAAAGTTTTTTGCGGAGTACTATTTGTTATTAACGTTCTAACCCTTCTAGTTAACTTAGTATTATAGTTTTTAGTAGTATATCCGGGAGGCTTTTACTCTTTCGACAACAAATTCTTTTTCGCTTTTAGGTTATACTACTTTGCCGTCTAGATTCTCTAACTTTTAACTAAGAAAAAGATTATTAAAGTATTTACGTAACCGATCTACGTAGTATATATTTGTTGCTCTTTATAACGGAAGCACTTTAAGGGTATAAGTATTACTGTTCTTTTTTAAGATTTTAAACTTTTGTTGGGTTATAGGATAGTTTAGCTTATTTAAAGGCCTATCCGTAATTTATAACTATTGCTTTTTAAAAATAAAAATATAATCTCCGACGTTAAAATTAAGATTACAACAGTATTAGTTTATTTGCCTAGTTATTTTTTTTTATATATATACCAATTGCTCTTTTGTTGTTTTTATAAACTGGACAATTTTCTGTACTTTTTTTTATACATTAGTTCTTAATTGTTTTTTTTGCGTAAATAACGTCTTAAGCTTTTTTTTTGCTGTTTTATTTTTTTAATTAAAATAGAAAGGTATAAGGAAACCTATTTCTACTTCGTAGGGGGATATTTTTGTGGATTTATGCGGTAATAATGTTTGTGCGTAGTTTATTATAGGTATACGTTTAGATTAGTTATCCTAATAGTAACTTATGTACGGTTGTAGACGTTAGTTTAAGTATTCGTTTATAATTTTAACTTAACTTACAGTTTTATAATATCCTATAAAAGCTAGCGTATATTATACTCCTATTAGTTTATATAATTTATTTATAAAAAATAATATAAATTAAAAACTACGATCGAAGGTTATAGTTATAAGTATTCTATATATTTTAAAAGGGCCTTTATAATATATTTTAGCTATATTTTTAGCTATAGCTTATATAATATAAAGAACTATTTATATATATTTCTTTAAGCGATCTATTATAACTAAGGCGTTATTATATTTATGCTTGTTTTTTAGTATTTATTTAAAATTTACTACTAAGTAGCGCTATATACGATCGGGTACTAGTAGAGGCGTTAATTTACCTAGTATTTTATTCCTAAATACCTTTGCTAGCTTGCACTTTATGTAATTGCTTACGTATATATTACAATTGCTTTTTAAGTTAAGCTATTAATAGCGTTCGGCTATTAGTTTCCGGGTTTTTTTTTTTCCGAGATATGCTATTAGTATTTTATTATATGCTTTTTATATTAATTTTGTGCGTATATATAAAAAGTTAGGTATAACTAGACGCCTATAATATATAGTTAATCTATTTTTAGTAACCTAAGGGTTATTTTTACGTTAGTTTAATGTTTTTTTATAATAGATTTCTATACTTAGGTTTTCGTAGTTTTTTTTTAAAACCTATTCGATTAATTAAGGACTATTTAAATTTTCTAATTTGTGTTAGAGTTTTATAATAGAAATTAGAGTTATTTATATAGGGGGGGTATTAGTAGTAATATTGTTAACCGGCTAAAAAAGCTTAAAATAGCGTTATAACTCTTTTTTTATTTTTTATATAAATAGATCCTCTTGTTTCCAAAATAATATATTAGCTAATATGTTTTTTTTTCTTAGGCAGTAAGTAATAAAGAAATTATATTTAAAAAAGAGCTCGGCCTACTTTGCTTATTAAAAGTTTAAATATTACTTCGTACTAAAATATTTTAATGTTTTATAATTAATAACAACTAAAAATAGTTTTTTGCGTTTTTTAACTAATTTAAGTTTTTATTTTTTTAACGCTAATATTACTACGTATAGCTTTTTATTAAATATTTTATAATTTAGTTCTACGTTATAAAATATTTTCGAAAAATAAGCTATTAAGTGTTATTAGCTATTATACAATTAGGTTATTACGCTTATAGCTATATTATTAAAAGTATTTATTTTAACTTTAGTAGGTGTTTTATATTTATAATATCTTAATAGGGGGGTAAAAGTTAGGGCTTTTTTTAATTTATTAAAAGTTTTACTATACTTTTTAGTTTATTAAAATAATATATTTTTTTTTGTTAAACGATAAAATAGTGCAGCAATATAACTATAGTCCTTAATAAACTTGCAATAAAAGTTATAAAATTTTAAAAAAGATTGTATACCTTTTATAAAAAAAAAAAGCTCTTAGTTACAAACAATTTCTACTTTTTTAAGGTCAACTTATATATTTTTAATATTTATAATATATTTTAAAAACTTTGTTTTTATAACGTAAAATTTTAATTTTTTAATATTAGCTTATAATCTAGCATTTTTTAAACGTTATAATATTATATATATATATTTGTAGTAGTTTTTTAAGTTATCGGAATAAATAAAAATATTATTAACATAAGCGCTATAGAAATTATTAAAGTAGTTGAACAAGGTACTATTAATATATCGTTAAAATGTTATAGGCTTATTAGTTAGCTTAAACAAAAGTACTTTATAATAAAACGTACTATATTATATACGAAAAATTGTTAAATTTTTGTTTTTTAGTTATATTTTAATATGGTAAAACGTTTAACAAATATTAATCTTAGTAAAAATTTTAGCTTTACTTATACGAAACAAAGTTTTTTTAATAAAAAGTAAAAAGTACTGGTTTTTTTTTATAATTTTATTAAACTTATAGTAATTAACACAAAAATATAATCTGCTACCTGCTTTTTTTATAAATAAAACAGGTAATATAAAAAGTATATCGTTTAATTTAATAAAACCTTTTTAAAGATTATTAACTAAGTACTTTTTTATAGCTTTTAGTTTATTTAATAATATTTTATATAAAAAACTATACCCTAAATTATTAAAAGATTTATTATTAGCAAACTTTATTTTATAATTTACTTTAGAGCAATTAAGGAGTAGCGTATTAGAGTTAACTTTACTAAAAGTGCGGAATATATTATAGTATTTGGGAGATATTTATTTAAAAGCTTTTTTTTTTAACTTTTTGCTCTTTTTTTAAAAAAATGCTTTTTTCTTTTTTTTAATAATTTTATTAACCTTATAAATATTTATAATCTATATTAAGCTAGCTATCTTTTCTTGCTTTATATAAATATTGAACAAAAAAGCACTAAAGCTGTTTATTTATATTTAAAATCTTTTTTTATACCAACTTATACTGTTTTTTTGTATACAGTAAGGGCCTAATTTATCTAATTTTTAAATAGAAATAATTCCCTCTTGTTCTCTTTTTAATCGATTTATTTTTTTTATCTCCTTATAAATAGGTTTCGGAGGTAGAAGGGGAGAGATTCCGTGTAAGCTACGCTATATTTTTACGATATTGTCCAATGTTGGATCCCTTCTTTGTATAAGATCCTTCCGAGAAATCTTACGCTTTAAGATATTAATTTTCGCAGTTGGGATCTTGCTTTACGCGGCTGCTTCTTATTATTGTTTCTTATAAGCCTCTTTTTTTTTTATATTGCAGTTATGTTGGTCAGCATCAGGTTAGTATTTTAAATGTTATAACTAAGTTCTAATATTATTTATTATAAGGTTGTAGCCGGTGTTATAATCTACTAGCAAGTTTAGTAGAAATATTAATTAATATTTTTAACAATTAAAAAATATATTATGTTTTTTAAACTATAGCTTTCTAATAATTATTTTGTATTATTACTGTTCGATAATAAGTACTAGTATATTTTTAAAAATTTTTCCTTATACCTAAAAAGTTACTATTAAAAATCTAGTAACGCTTTATCCTTTTTAACCGTTGTAGCTACTAATTAGTTTAAGTTTAAATTCTATAATTATAAGTAAATTAAGTAATCTTATAACCTTATTTGCAAATCTTTTATTTACGCTTATATATATACTTATTTCCGTATTTTTAAAAAAGTTTTTTAAAGTTAAAAATAATTTATTACTATATATTATACTAGTATATAGAAGAAGTTTTCTGCTTATATAACGGTCTATTAAATCTATTTTGTTATATTTTTTTAGGAGTATATTTCCTAAGAAGGAGTCTACTTTCCTTAGGCTTATTTTTTTAACTTTTTATTTTCGACTTTTTTAACTTAAAGTGGAATATAAGACCAAGGAAAGTGTGGGGAAGTATGACCGTATTTAGCTATAATAGTAGCAACAAGTATTTTATAATCTGCAACAGTTACCCCTCCTTTTAGTAGGCAATTTTTAGTAATATGTTTTTACTATCGGCATATAAAGTACTTGCTTTCTATAATAAGTTTGCGCATTTTGTTAGTATTAGGTTTTAGAAAACAAGTTTTTGATATATTGCTAGTATTAGTGGCAAAAGTTCTATTGCGATTGCTTACATTAGCAGCACCGTTGTTACGTAGTATTTATATATTTTAATTAATATTGTTAGGTTAAGAATTATTGTTTTAAGTCTGGTTTATTTTCTAAACAACGTTTCGTTTTTAATCGCTAGCGTAGAGCTAATATGCTATTTAGGTATATAGCTTTATATGCTAATTAAAAATAACTTGTTTATTAAAATAAGAAATAAAGACTTTGTTTACTAATTAAGATCTAGATATTTTATTTTTAAAACTTTCCTTCTATTTTTTTTTTTTTAAACAAATCTTGCTAGCTAATCGGATAAAATCGGTTTTAAATTTAGGAAATTTCGCTAATCTATAATTATTAAAATCGAGGGACTTTTACTTAGCTTTAGCCTTTTTAAAAGCATTAATATCCTTATAGCTTTTGTTTAAATAATTTAGGAGTATATTAAAAGTTTTTAGTATATTAAAGTAAATATTAGCTAAATATAGTAGTAAATATTTAACAACTTTATTTCTTACGTATACTTTAATATTTATTATTTTAGCAGCGTTATTAGCAAACTAATTATTGTTAACAATTAATCAGTTTTTTATATTACGAATCTATATTTTAAATTTAACGTTATTTTTATTTTTATTGTTATAAAAAACGGGGACGGATATTTTTACAAACTTGCGGGTACTTTTTTTAATATAAGTTAAACTAAGTATATTTTCTTATACTTAAACAAAAAGATTAACAACTTATTAATTAAACTTATTTACTTGCTGTTAAAATTAGTTATATTCGGTATTTACGTCTTTTATTTTACCTAAAAAACGGTTTATAGCTTTATTAAAGTGTTTAGTAGGTCTGGGGTAGAGATCATTAGCGATCTTAGCTTTAAATTGCTTGTCTTTCTATATTGCAATTTTCCTAAATTTATTGGTCCAAGCTATAAAACGGTTTATCTAGTTATTAGTATAATATAGCAAGAAGTATACGTTTATAAAGTATTAGCGGTATGCTATTATTATTATAGTTCTAGCTTTTATCTTATAAAATAAAGCAGCCGGTTTTTTTATAAGGTTATTAAAGGCGTCTTTATTAATAATTCTATCGGTATTAAGCTAAGTTTTCTTGCCAACATTAGTAATAAGGATAAAAAGGAAAGCAAGGTTGTTGCTTTTAATAAATAAAGCTTTATAGTTTTAAACGAAAACATTAATAGCGTTAAAAAAAGCTTTGCTATTATTATAGAAACGTCTAGCAACAAAGGTAAGGTCTTTAACCTGTTTTTTATACTTATAAGCTAGGGTAATAAAAGTAATTTTTTTTTATTATGTCCTAAAGTAGCTATGTTATTATTAGTACCGGGAGAACTATTTATAACGCGGTATAGTATAGTTTTCTGCTTGACATTAAAGTTAGGTTCCTTATTATTTTAAATAGTAAACGTTTACAGTTCTTGTACAAAGAACTACACTTGCTTACGTACTTTTTGCTTAAGGGCCGCTCTTTTTTCTAGTATTCGCGTTATTTTTTCTGTCGGTCGTAATTGGTTCAGTATTTCTAGTAAAAAATATTTGAAGGTAGTCCCTATGCTTTATAAGTAGAAGGGCGATTTGTAAATTGTTGCACTTGGCATACGTATGAAAGCAAAGTTTTAACAATAAGTGCTGTATTTGTACAAAAAATCTATAGATAAGGTAGAAAGGAAGGAAAAAGAAAAACAGCTATTTAGGGTGGTGTTTTTATGTGTGTGCATGGTGGGGCAGATCCCAGTGAATGGGTTCCTAATCGGGTAATTAGGTAAATGGCTAGTGTAGCATATAGCCATTAATCCAGCCATATATACTACAGGGTCCACTCTGCAGGCTCCAGGCTCCACCACGTAACTACTATAATATTATGTTTGCTGAATATAATATAACTAGTTTAAAGCTTGCTATATAAGCTAGTAAAAATAACTTAAAATTATTCCAATAATGTGTTTATAAAATTTATAACGTTTTTTATATAACTTTATTTTGTTAATTATAAAATTTCTTTTTAAAAATATTATATTAATAAAAAGTTAAGAATTTACTACAGCTAAGAAATAATCGATTATACGATATATTATTAACTTTATTATATAATATTTTTTAAATATAATAATATTAAAAATATAGCTAGTTAACTACTAAAACTATAAAATAAAATCAAAGTTAAAAAGATCTAGGTTTTAAACTTTATATAATAAACTTTAAAGCTTATAATTTATTTTGACTAATAAATCGATTATTAGTATATTTTAAACAAAAATTTATTTTAATATTATATTAATATATAAGTAAAAAATATTTTAAAAAATATATATATGACTTTAATAAAACTAAGTTTATAATAAATGAAATTTCGTTTGATTTTATAATTGTTACGTTTAATAAAATTAAAAAACCTAAATCTATATAGCTAAATAATTATAAATAAGCTATAGTTATTTAAACTATTATATATTATATATTAGTTCAATAAAATAAAAGTGTTTATTATTTTAAGATAAAAAATCCTTTAAATTATTATTTAAATAAAAATTAGCACTATAAAAAGTAGCTAAACAACAAATACATAAAGTATAAATTAAGATATATATTTTTATAAATATATAAAAAACCGTGTTAAAAGTATATACTGCTTATTAATTTTTAATAGTAATAAAAACTATTATTTATATAATTTTAAAACTTTAATAAAAATATATAATAATATTAATTTTTATATATTTGTATATTTATTTTTTATATTTTAGCATTTAAATATTGAATATTGAAGCTTATTAAAATAGTTATATAAAAAGAAATTTAAAAATATAATATAAAAATATATTATATATATTAAAAAAAAGAATGTTTTATACGCGTTTTTTAATACGTTCAATACGTTCAATACGTTAATAACTTTAAATAATTTTTATGGTAGTTTTTAAAAAGTAAAATTAGTTTTATACGATTTAGAATATATAATTTTATAGCTATCTGCTAGCATTTAATTACCCTTTAACACCTAACTAAAGCTAAACTTCAAACTTAATATATCTAAAATGATATTATATAATATATAAATAGCTCGCTAACATTTATTATTAAAAGTTTAAGCTACTTATTATGTAGTATAACTGCTATTTATTATTACCTTATATTTTTTAAAAGAAATTCGGAACACTTTAAAAAATAAATAAAATATTTAGCTAGCGTTATTATATAAAAAAAGCTTGAATATAAAATAAAATTTTATTTAACGTCGAAGAAGAACAAATAATTTTAGCTGAAAAAAAAGCTGCTAAACAAAAAAAGATTAAAAACTATTATAATAATCGTTATATAAAGAAATAAAAAATACGCGCGCAATATTATAGAATCTACAGCAAGCCTAGATACAATGTTTATATATATAAAAATAATATATTAAAAACTAATAAATCGGACTTTAATTAGTTTAAATAAATTAATTATATTATAGTTATAATTTTTTTAATTGTTCGTATAAAATGTTGTTTAAGTAGTCTAGATATTTATAGTTTGCGTTAGCTTATAATACATTTATACTTTTCTTATAGTACTAATAAAAAAAATTAAATAAGGTTAAAGTTACTATTTTTTATAATAATCTTTTTTCAAATAAGGTTAAATTAGTTAACTTCAAACTATTAATAACGGTAAAGTAACAAATATTAAGTTTTATCGAAAAGAAAGTAGAACAAAAAACCTTTAACTTTATTTTAGTAATATTTATTTAAAGTAAATTAAAACTTTAGCTAAATTAATAATATATTCTTTTCAGTAATATTTTATATGTAATTAAATAAACTAACTTAAAATTAAAATTTTTAGCTAACTTTTAAAATTTGTGTAAAAAAATTATTTAATTAGCTAAAAAGTATATATTATCTAAATTACTTTAAAAAAAAGTTTTATGCTTAACTATTTATATAATTCAAAAATCAAGTTGTAACTTTATATTCTTATAAAAATATAAATTTTAAAATGCTATCTTTTTGGAAGGCGCGTCGTGAGGACTGGACTCCGTCCCTAGGGACGCTGTACTTAGAGATGCTGTCCATACGTTCAGTGTCCAGATATGTACAGTAGCTAGCTCTTCTTTTAATCAACAATATTTTGACTCTTTAAAAGGCCTACCACTTTTTATGCTAAAAGAACAGCGTATAGCTTTAAAAGAATAAATACTAAAAATAAACAAAAATAGATAAATAATAAAACTATAAATAATAATTATAATATTGCTACTTATATTTTAAATAATAAGCATTCAATTTTAAAACTAATTATTTTATTAAAAACTATTTCATTTAAAATATATGTTTAACCCAATTTAAAAAAAATAAAATGTTAAATTATTAATAAAAAGTATTTTTTAAAAGCTAAAGCTAAAGTTTAAAAAAAAGCTTATATAATAGCATTATTAATGTGCTATAATTATAAAATCAATAAAAAAACCATGTTTTAAAAAAACTTATTAATACATATAATTAAAAATAGTATTAAAAAATTCTTATCTAAAAAAGCTTTTTATAATTATAAATGTAACATAAAATAAAAAACCTTTTATGATATAAAATGGCTTTATTAATATAAAAACAAACAAATATTTATTTGTAAACTTTAATATTATTAAATGTGTAATTATTTATTTAAAAGAGTTAATAAAGCAGTTATTATAAACTTTTAACTTGAACAAAAACTTCCTGTTTAACCTGGTTCACTAAAATTATTAAACTAATAATATTATGATTTTATAAACTTTTTATATTAAAAGATTATAATAAATGAAATAATAAAAATTAAAAAAAGCAAACAGTAAAAACCTTGAAACACATAAACGCTATTTAAAAAAAACATCTTATTATTACTGTTTAAAAAGTGAAGAAAACAAATTAGCTTAAAACTTTTAAAACATATACTGCTTTATTTATAAAAGATATATTTATTATATAAACTTGAATTTCAAATTTTAATTTTAAAATAAACGTAGATATTATAATAAAGTGGTAGCTAAAATATATTAATAACTAAATAATAAAACAATAATCCATTTTTAACCTTGTTTGTGTAATGTATTAAAACTTTATTTTTTTTTTGAAAATATAACGTTTAAAGGTTATAGAAAAATGTAGTAGAATATTATAAGTATAAAAGCGACGCTAATTTTATATACTATAGCTTAACATAAAGCTAGTGCATATTATCAGTATGTAAAAAATAGATTTCATAATATAAAATAAATATAAAAATAAAGTATTAAAAAAAAGAGAAGCTAAAATGAAAAGGTTAAAAAATAGTATTTAAAAATATTAAGTTTTATGTTAAATTTTTTATAAACTAAACTTTAATATTTTATTACTGAACTGTTTTATTAAATATAAAATATAAATTATTTTTGGTAAATATAATAACAATGATTTAAATGGCTTATTATACTATATATTTTTAAATAAATTATGAGCTGTTCAAAAATATATTTAAAAAACATTTTAAAAAGATTCATTTACCTTAATAAAACTATTTTATTCTACTTATTTCATTTATTTTCAAAGCTAATAAAAGCTTTCTAAGTTTTATATAAATTAAAAAAGAATTAATAGTAAAATTAAGGTTTAAGAAACGGTTAATAAAATTACAATATATTTTAACAATAAAAATTTAAAAGAATTTAAAATGAAATATTGTTTATATAAATATAAAATATTTTTATTTAAACTATTACATAGTATTGTTGCTTTTTTAAAAAATATTTCAACAATTTTTATAGTTTATATATTAACAACAGGGTTGGAAATTAGTATACTAAATTAGTAAATACTACATCCTAAAACTTTTGAAAAATCTGTACTAATACCAATCCTAAATTAGTATTTACTAAATTAGTACGTACTAATTTAGTAATACTAAAATACTAAATTAGTATTTTAAGCTTAAATTAAATTTAAAAAATATAATTATTAAATAAAATATTAACTATTTATTATTGTTATTTTTTCCTTTTTTCGCTGAGCATTTTATATTACTTTTAAAATAAAAAACACTTTTTTCTTTTTATTTTCAAAAATTTAAATCCTAATTTAGTATATTAATTTAATATTTATACTAATTTAATAATACTAAATTAGTATTTAAAAATCTGTACTAATACTAATACTAAATTAGTATTTGAAAATCTGTATTAATACTAAACTAATTTAGTATACTAAAGCTTTAGTCCTTATACTAAATACTAAATTTCGAACCCTGATTAACAATAATTCTTTTTTTGAAAATTAATTTTAAAGAACTATAAAAGAAATTATAAATTGCTGTATAGTTTAATATTAAAGAATATAAGTTTTATATTACTAAAACGAAATATTTTATCTTTATTGTTTAAAATTTTTTTTTTTAAAAAACTTAATATTATAAAAAATTAAAAAACAACTTAACTTTAATAAGAAATATGGAGTTATTTGTAAAACTTTGCATTTTTTATAAAGGTGTTATTAATAAATATAGTTATATAAGAAAACCTTTAGTTGAGTTAATGAAAACCCAATTTTATTTAATTAAAATATTAATATACTTTAATTATAAATAAAAAACAAAAACTAAAATAAACGTTTTTTATAAAAAAGTAGCAAAATATTTGTTTTCTTTTTAAAAAACTTACAATACTTAATTCTATTTTTTCAAAAAGACTATATAAAATATAAAACTAAATTATAAAGTTTACATTAAAAAAATATCAGTAGTAATTAAAATATTATAATATTAGAAAATAAAACTTATATATATTTTTTTAATAATAACTATTCTTATTTATTATTAATTATAAAGCTTTAAAATATTATATATTAAAATAAAAACTAAACTTTTATTAAATAAAATAAGCAAATGTTTTAATATAATATAATCTTTCAATTATATAGTATTTTAGTATAAAAATATAATAACTAACGTTATATTTAAAAAGATAAAAACTGTTGTATATTTAAAAAGCTAAAATAAAAAGTTAAAAATATGTACCGTTATTTTAATTAGTTGATAAAGTTAGAACTATTTGAAATTAAAAAACAAGTATTCTAGTATTTAATAAAACTATAAATATTTTTATATTATTAATAGAAGTATTATAGGAGTTTTAATAAGCTTTAAAACTAAAGATATATAAAACAAAAACTTAAAAAACTAAACTAAAAATTAAATGTTAAATAAAGAAATTAACTATATATAATAGTTTTTGAAATGTACTATAAATAAAAAGATATAATAATGTAACTATAATATATGTTTAAAAAAATGGAAAATACAAGTATTTATTTAATATTAGTAGCTAACATTATTTAAAAAAAAAATTATATATTAATAACTATTTAAAATATAATTTAATAAAAAGTTTTATAATAAATCTTCTAAATTATTATATTTTATATTAATCCTTTGTAACTGATTAAATATTTAGTAATATGATATGATAGAATAATTACTATAAAAAATGGTAAAATTACATTATAAAAGCTTATTTTGTATATATAAGTTATTTAAAAAAAGATTTAAACTAAACACCTAAATTTATTTTAATATTTATAAACAAACCAGTAAAAAGATTAAATATTATGTAAAAGCTATTTTCATTAACATATTATAAGTTTATTATACAAGCTAAAATTCCAATTAATTTTTTAAATTAAAGGTTACGCTTTTTTAATAACTATTATTAAAATAATTAAATAAATATGCTCTCTATCATAAATTTTATAGCTACTTTTTCTTTCTATATATCAACTAATTTTTAACTATATAAAATATCATTAAAATTTTGAATATTTAGTTATTATAATTAAATAAGTTAAGTAATAAATATAATAAACCTTTCAGCTAAGAAAAGCTTAATAAATCTTTAATACTATTCAAGAATATATAAAAATAGCTAAGTTAATAGTAAAATAAATAAAAAAAAAAATTAATAGAAAAAAGTTGCTACAATTAAAAACTTAATTTTAAAATCAAAAATTGCGTTTTTATTATAAAAAAACTTTAATTATAAATAACTAATGAACTTTTGATTAAGCTAAACTATTTATTCATATAACTGTATTTTAAAATATTCAAACAACTAAGTTTATAGTATTGAATTAAAAATAAATTTTATTACGCCAACTAATTATATAAATATTTAAACAACTTTTTACAACATTTTAAAAAAACGATTATTTAAATATTAATAAACTTAAACAAAAAGTAACATACATTAAAATATCTTATAAAAAAATTTTAAAGTATAACAAGTAGTATTTAGCTAATTCTTTTTAAAACTTGTTAAAATTATTAATATAACTTTATGAAAACAATTTTAACGCTGCTAATTGTCCAAAAGAAATTAAAAAATTTAACTAAAAGCAGCAAAAAATAAATAAATACAATAAAGATATTTAAATAATAATTCTTTAAAATTACTGCTAATGAAACTAAGAAGTTTAAAAAAAGAACGTAAATAGTCAAGCTTAATTATAACTAGTATTAAAAAAAAGTTTATTAATAAGTTATAAAAATACTTTAAAACGCTTTTATAAATTAAAAGCTTATAATATAGTAGCTTAAAAATTAATACCTAAAGTAATCCTTCTTTTCCTTAGTTAGCAACTTCTTAATAAACCTAGAGTTCGAATACAAATCTTAAAACAACATTTGCTTTATAGGGAAGTAGTTATAAATAAATAACTAGTAAAACAAGTAGAGCCTATAGCCCTACTTTCTGCTATTAATTATATACTATATATATATATAAATGCTCTTATATATAAACTACTGCGATATTACTTTTCTAGTTCTTTATCTTATAATTAATATATTAATAGGACCCTAAATAAAGGCTTTGCCTTTATAAAAGATATTAATTATAAAAACATAATTATTATTCAATCAGTTAATAAACATATAAAACTTTTTCAAATTTGTTAGTTATTATAGTTAATAGTTTTTTAAAAAATCAGGTTTTTTAAAATATTATATTATTAAATATTGATATTAGCGTATAGTTAAAAAAATAAAAAATACTGAACATTAAAAAACATTGTATCTAAAACCTTTTAACAACTTATATTTTATAAAAAAAAGAATTTTTAATATAATTCTATAAACTAAATAAATAATAACGTAACAGGTTTAATATAAAAGTATTTTCTTTATTTTTTTAAAAAGAATAGCATAATAAAGCAACTTAAAAGCTAATTATTTGTAAATTATACAAAAAAACAAGAATAAATATTATTTGAACTTTAATAAGAAGAAATGCGTTATAACTATTTAAAATAAAGCTAGTTTAAAAATAACTATAATAGTTATATTAAAAGAAATAGTTTTAAAAAATAGGCTAATAGCATTATAAGAAAAATGCAAGCTATTATAAAATTTTAGTTTTTTAATAACATTTTAAAAGCATTAGTTTTTCAACATATTACTTATAATAATATATAAGCTGTAGTTTAAAAATATAAGAATTAAAAATCATGTTATATATAATAAATAAAAACGATATAATATAAAACTAATTTGTTATAATAACGAAACTATATATTTTAAGGTTAAAAGATTTATAAATAGTTAATAAAGGTTTAAATAAAATATATAATAAAAGTAATAAAGTATATAAATATTATTTTATTATTATTATTATAAATTGCTTTAGTATTTTTATTAGTTATTTATATAAATAAACAGCTTTGTTATATATTTATTATATTTAAGCTTATATTAACTATAATATTATTTGTTTTAAAACAGCTTATAAATGTTAAAGCTATATTAAATATATATTGCTAAAATATAGTGGTTACAACTAGCTACCCTAAGTAAAAAGGGCTACCCTATAAAGGTAGAATTCTAGTTATCTATAGGGTAAATAGCTACACATATGTGTGGCGTGCTATAGGTGGCTTATATAGCCACCAGGCCAGGTAGCACACGCTGTTGCAAAAGTGGTATAGCAAGGTTTATAGGCTGCTACCGGTGTAGCAAGCTACTTTTGCAAATACTCTACGCCGTTAAGCAAGGGTATACTGGATTAGGGTATCCGAGTGAAGGGTACCCTAGTATAAGGTGGGCTTTATAGGGTAAGAACCTTGGTAAAAACATATTTAATTTATTATAATAGGTGTATATAAAGCTTATAGCTTTATAGCTAATTTATTATATACGCTATAAGTAGTGTATATAAAACTTATAAGACTTTAAAGGTTTATTATATTTTTTATATTTTAGTAGTATAGTTTAAAAGCCTTGTAGCTTTAGAACTAGCGGTATTTATACCGCATTAGAACTTTAAATAGCGTATATTTTGGATTGCTTAAAAAAAAACTTAATAGATTATTATAAATATATATAAAGCCCCTAAATTTATTTTTATTTTTTATTTATTGTTTTTAATATATTTAGTTATTTTTTTTAGTTTTTATAGCTTATATTTATAAAAGATTTTAATTATTATAATATATAACTTTGTTATTATTTTTTTTATAACTTAAATAGCTATTATATTATAATATTATATATTTTATAAATATTTAACTGTTTTAATAAATTATAACGTTAATTATTTATTTGTTTAAGCTTTTTATATATTATATTTTTTATATTTAATGAACGTTTATTTTTATAAATATTGCTTTTTTTACTATTATATTATCTATTTTTTATTAATTTATACTTATATATTAGCTATAAATCTAAACTAATAGCTTAATTTATGCTTTAACCTTAAGAAAATATAAAACAGTTAAACAACCGTCTAACTTTTTATAAGTTAAAAAAGTTTTTAATAAAAACAAAGTTTATAGCTTTTATACTATAAACTCTTTAAAAAGCTATAAATATGCTTTTTAAACTTATAGCTAAACTAATTATATTTATTATAATATAAAAAGAGTTAAAGTAAAAAATTGCTAAAAACTTTAATACCTTTTTTAAAAAATTAAAAATTTAAAAACTTTAAAAACTATAATTAATAAATTTAAGCCCTAACTATTATTTTTAAAGCTATAAAGCTATTACACTTTTTTAAACATTTTATTATTTTTAAAGCTTATAGCAATTTAAATAACGCTGTAATATTATTAATCTTTTAAAATAGCTTATTTAATACTTTTAAAGCTAATATTAACTATTAAAACAATTTTATATAAGTTTTTTATATATTAAAATAGCTTTATAAACTTTATAATAATTAAGCTAAAAATATATTATATAAGGAGTTTTATTTTTTTAATTATAATAAAGTATAAAATTTTAACGTTTTTAATAGCTTTTTAAAAATCTTTATGGCAGAAGGAAAAAAAAGCGTTATAATTAATATTATAAGTTAATATAATAATTATTTTAAAGCCCTAAAATAGCTTTATATTATTTAAATAAGCTAAAATTAAGAATTTAAAAAAATATTAAAGTTTACTAAAAGTATTATTATAATTATATTAAAACTTTTTTTAACAAACGCTTTATAAAGCTTTAAGCTATAACTTAAACCTTTAAATTTAAAACATTTTATTTTTAAAAGTTTTACTTAATAAAATAGCTTATATAAGGTTTAAAAACTTAAAACTAGTAAATTTAAAAATAAAAAGCTTTTAAAAAAGCTAAATTATAGTAAACTAGAAATTACTAAATTTACTAAAAATAAAATAGCTTTTATTATATATATAAGCTTTTAAATTATTTAAAACTTTATTATACTTAGCAATTTAATATAATTACTAAGTTTAAAATTTATTAAACATGCTAAAAATAATCTTTAGCTTTATAATATAAAAAATATAATATATATAATAAATAATAAACATTAGTTTATTAAATTTATTAAATTTAAAAAGTATATTAAATTTATATATATTATTAAAAGTTTACTAAATCTTTTTTATTTTATAAGCTTATTTTAAAAGCTTTTATATAATTTAAAATAACTTTTTATAGTTATAAAGCATTTTAATAAATTTAGCAAGCTTTTAAGCTTTAAAATTAAAAGCTAAATTTATTAACTAAAATTTAGAACTATTACTATTTATTATTATAGCCGTATAAAATAGTTTTTTGCTAAAAAATAACTTTTTTATAATAACTAAATTAAACAACTAGTTAAAGCTAAAATAACAACTATTAAGCTTAAAAATAATACTTTTTTATAGCACTACAAGCTAAAGTATATAAAGCTTTTATTATTAAAAAAAAACTGTTAAAATTATTAAAGGAATATTAAATTTCAATTTAATCAATAAAACCCGATTTTTTTAATAGAAAGTACGCTATAAATAAAACAATTTAACGTTTTTATTTCTTTATAATATAAAACCTTTTTAATACTTTAAAAAACTTTTTAAAAGATTTATTTTTAATAAAACTATTTAAATATAAATATATATTTTATAAATTTATTTTAATAAACTAAAAACTCTAATATAAATAGCTATTTTTTTGAAAAAAATAAAAAAGTATTTGTTATATTTTTAGCAATTAAAAGCTTATTTAAAAAGTAAAAGAATCGCTATTACTACTATCCTGCTTATTTTTAATATAATTTAGGCCTAAAAGTTTATAATTAACTAATAAAACAGTAGCTTAAGCATAAAGAAATTAATTTTAATACTTTTAGCCCGTATATTTATAAATAAAATAGCTTAACTAAATATTTTATAAAAGTTATAATAAAAAAATCATATACTATTTTCTAGGTTTTAAAGCTACTTTTTTATTTATAACATTATATTTTATTTATTATAATAAACTTAGTTAATTATATAATAATAATTAATAAACATTTAACTTTTGATTAACTATTATAACATAAGCTAGAGCTTTTTATAGCTTTTTACATACTTTTTATAACTTTTTATAAAGTTATACATTTAAAATACTTTATTTTTATATTTTTTTAAAAAATATAAAATATAAGGTTATTAAATATATTAAAAAAAAGTATATTTTAGCAGTATTAAATATTAATATCTACCTAATATATATATTAAAAAATATGCTATATAACAGTTTATAACTACTAAAATCTTAAAATCTTCTACTCTTTTTAATTTTTTATTTTAAAAGGACCTACCCAATCAAGCTTTTATAAATAGCAAATCTATTAAAATTAATAGTTTTTTATAGCATATATTACTTATTACAAGCTTTATAAAAAACCTAACGTTTTCATTAAAAAGGGGTATAACTAATAAAAGTCTGCTAATTTTTACGATTTTAATAAAGTTGCTCCCTATAACTTAAAAAACAAAAAATACAAAGCTATAAATCTTATAAATTTAAATTTTCTCAAACTTACGATAAATTTAATAGTTGAAATAATTATTTACGCTATTACTCTAGTAGTTTAAAAGCTTAAAACTTTTATTAAAGCTTTAAAAATCTTTAAAGCTATTTATTAGTTTAATATTATAATAAATAAAGTTTTATAAGTATTATAAATAAAAGCTTTATATTTTATTAATGTTGAAAAGCTAAATAAATATATTATAAATAGCTATTAAATATTAAAACGGATATTAAATAAAACTAGCAAAGTTACTAAATATAAAGCTAAATATATAATTAAAAGTTTTAAATAAGCTTATAGTAATAATTATATTAAAACTTATATTATTATTATTATATTACTTATTTAAAAAGTTTTATTAGCTATAACAGCTATTAAAAATAAAAAAATAAAAAAAATTAATTTTATAAAGGCTTTATTTAATAAACCTTTTTAAAACAATTTATTTTATATTTTTTAAACGCTGAAAACAACTATTGTTGCACTTGGCACACATATAAAGGCAAGGCTCCAACAATAAGTGCTATATTGGTACGAAAAATCTACAGATAAAGTAGAAAGGAAGGAAAAGGAAAAACAGCTATCTAGGGTGGTGTTTTTATGTGTGTGCGTGGTGGGGCAGATCCCAGTGAATGGGATTCCCAATCGGGTAATCAGGTAAGTGGCTAGTGTAGCGCACAGCCATCAATCCAGCCGCACGCTCTACAGGCTCCACTCTGCAGGCTCTAGGCTCCACCACGTAACTACTATAAAGATTTAATAAAAATCTATTAAAATTAGCTACTAAATATAGGTATAACTTTAAAAAAAACAAAATAATTTAAAATTTTTAAGCTTTATAAAGCTTAAAATAAACTTTTAAGCAGCAGTAAAAAAAGCTATTTATACTATTTAATATTTTAAGCTTTAAAGTTTTAGTTAATAATATTTTAATATAATATAACGTTATAATAAAAATATTTATAGTAATTTATATTAATAGTTATCTGTTTATAAAGTTTAATATTTATTATATTTAACAGTTTAAAAAAAATTTAATAATATTTATAGCATTAAAAATAAAAGGTTTACTACTTATTTTTTGAATATTAAAATTAAACAAATTAAAACAAATTAAATTTGATATTTATAGCAGTTTTAATATATTTAGGAAGCTTTAATTAAGCTAAATTGATAAATATCAAACTTATTAAAGAAATTTTATGATTTAATATTATTAATGTAAAAACTTTTAAAATATTTTTAATGTTTATATTAAAGCTTATTATTATTTAATAATAATAAGTATTATTAACTATTTAAAATAAATTATTAAAGCAAATATAATATATATATATTAAAAGCTTATTATTTATATATATAAGCTTTATAAATTATACTCTTTAGCAGCTATAAAGCTATTTAAATATTTAAAAAGTAGCTATTTTTTCAATTAAAAATTTATTTAAATAATTTTTATATTTTTATAGTTATTAATAATGGTAATTATATAAAATATTTTATAACTGTTAAATTTATTTAAAAATATATTATTATAACAGCTAAGGCTACTATAAGTTTCAAAAATAAAAATAAAAAATATTACAACGCTTTTTATATTAAATGTTAAATATATAATATTTATTAAAACAATAAAAAAAGCTTAATAGCTATAAACGCTTTATACTAAAATTTAGCTTTTTATTTAAAATTTTATTATTATTTATAATAATAATAATATAAAAGCTATAACTATTATAATAAACTTTAAATATTATTAATAAATTAAATATATATTAATTAAATTTTAATTTATATAAAAAGCTTATAAAATAAAACAAGTTAAAGTTTACTATATGTTAATTATTAAAATACTTATAAATAAACTAACTAAAGCTATAATACTTATTAAACAAATTAAATTTTAACTATTATTAAAGCTTTATCTATTTTAGCTTAGCTTTTTAGTTAAAAAAATATATTAAAATATAGTAAATATAACTAGCTACTTTAAATAATAAAAACTATTTAATAAAAATAAATTTTAATTATTTATAAAGTAAATAGCTGTATATATATATATAATATACTATAAATAGCGTATATAGCTATTAAGCTAAATAGCATATATTATTATAAATATAATATAATAAAATTTATAAGCTACTACCGGTATAATAAGCTATTTTTATAAAAATTCCATTTTATTAAACAAAAATATACTAATTTAAAATATTTAAATAAAAAATATTTTAATATAAAATAAGCTTTATAAAAGAAAAACTTTAATAAAAATATTTTTTATTTATTATAATAAATATATATAAAGCTTTTATAGCTTTATAGCTAATGTATTATATACGCTATAAATAATATATATAAAGCTTATAAAACTTTAAAAGTCTGCTATATTCTTCGTATTTTAATAGTATAGTTTAAAAGCTTTATAGCTTTAAAACTAACAGTATTTATACCGTATTAGGACTTTAAATAGCACATGTTTTAGACTACTAAAAATCTTTTTAATAAACCGCTATAAATATATATAGAGCCCCCGAATTCCTCTATTTCCTACCTATTTTTTCTTTTAAATTTATCGTCTTTAATATATTTAGTTATTCTTCTTACTTTTTATAGCCTATATCTATAGTGCTATTTTAGTTATTATAGCGTATAACTCTATTACTACTTCTACTATAACCTAGATAACTATTATACTATAATGCTATATATCCTATAAATGCTTGTTGCACTCGGCACACATATGAAGGCAAGGCTCCAACAATAGTGCTGTATTGGTACGAAAAATCTACAGATAAGGTAAAAAGGAAGGAAAAAGAAAAACAGCTATCTAGGGTGGTGTTTTTATGTATGTGCGTGGTGGGGCAGATCCCAGTGAATGGGGTGCCCAATCGGGTAATCAGGTAAGTGGCTAGTGTAGCGCACAGCCATCAATCCAGCCACACACACTACAAGGTCCACTCTGCAGGCTCCAGGCTCCACCACGTAACTATGCTCAACTATTTTAACATTATTAAATATAAATAAAGCACTAGTTTTACTTTTATTTATTAATACGTATTAAACGTACATACTTTTACTTTAACTACTGCTTAACTATATACTTTAGCTATAAGCAGCAGGTTATAGTAGGCTTTTTAAAGTGGTTAAAACATTGATAATTAAAAAAGGTATTAAGCAGCTATTATACATTTGGACGCTGTTAAACTAACAACCAGCGTTAAAAATTTAATATTCAATATAAAAATTAAAGTTTTACTATATTTAGTTTAATATTACTATAAATTTTTAAATATTAATTTAATAAATACTAATTTAATATTTAATGTTTAATATTCAATATTTAATATTTAATATTTAGTATATACTAATTAGTATACTAATTTTCAACTCTGCTAATAACCATCTAAGTCACAAATGTACATCGTCGTTAAGAAACAGCTGGAAGTTGTCGCCCAGTATAGGGAGTGGTCACATTTTGGAGACTTCGAAACGTTAGTCGATCTAATTGCCAGCAAAAGCTGCAGCCATTGTAGGAGAGGAAGACGGCAATATTGGCAAAGACACTTCTTTGAGAACTTGCAGGTCACTGTGAGGAGGGAGCTTATTATCCATGAATCGCTGCGCAAAACCCGGGCTATTCCGGAAGCCCATCAACGCCACGGTAGAGATCGATTAATGTTTCGGAGTCTCCAAAATGTGACTCCTCTCTATGCTAGGCGACAATCTCGTTGGGACTTCTCCCTACCACGGATGACTGTAGGGAGAAGTCCCAACGAGATTGTACTGATATTGATCAATCCGTTCCCGGCCTGCTGAACACGATAACCGAGACACCGGAAGATGAGGTCAAAGAACATAGCTGGAGTCGTCTGAATAGGATAGACCTAATGCAACAAAAGTTCGTTTCACTGGCCACATTACATCTTCACTCGCCTTCTGCTTGTCCTCGAGACGTGTAAGGAAGGCGTCCAGACCGGTGATGGACGTCGGACGGGGCATTTGCACGCCAAAAAAGAGATGAATCATCTAAGCCCATGGGGCATGCCGGCCGACGGGCCTAAAACGTAACTTTGATCTGTTTACTTGCGCGATTTCCTACCTCTCGAGACTGCGGAATGACTACGCAAGCTCAGTTTACTAGGCATTTATAGAACCAGTTGTACCCTGAGCTCCAGCAAATCTGTACCAAGCTAAATGATCTCACCGGTCTAGACGCCTTCCTTACACATCTCGCCCTGTTAGCTCGCCAGCATTACGACTCCCTCACAGCGGCCTGCAAGTTCTCAAAGAAGTGTCTTCTCATTCCAGGAAACAGTCGCTATACAGGGCCTTAACCCTGTCCTTGTCCTGGTCCTGGAGCTGCTATGTTGTCTTGCGAAATGGGTGAATGACTATAGCGGTCGAGGTCTAAATTGCGCTGCTCGTCACATAATTGTTTTACGCAGCTTTTACGGCTTGAGCAGCTTTTCGATCGAAAAAAACCTAAAAAGAGGGCGTTAGTAAAGCTTAAAAAGACAACCTTATCCACTTTTTTAATTATCGCAAAAATAATAGTCCAATCTATTTTTTTTTGTACTATTATAAAGTAAATTTGATGGAAATATGTATTTGACCTTTCGACTATGTATTAACAAGTTTAACCTAGGCTGCAAAGTAGACTTCGTCAACACGTTCGGGGTTCGCTGTATTACGCCGAGCCAATTCTGCACGAATCGAGTAGGATTCATTAAGGGTTATTTGAAACATTCTATTGCATTCGCGACTGTGCCTTCTCTATGTGTTCTATATCCTAGCCTACATAATTACGAGCTAGATGTAGCGCTTAGCTCGCACAACTGTGCTACAAATGTTGAACTGTTGGTCAAGGACTGGAAGTTTTGACATTCCGATAATGGAGTCCCCTATACGACGTCCGCGTTAAATCTACCTGGATACAGCCGATGTTTTAACAAGGGTCAAGTCACCGATTTCTCACGATAAGCCCCCCGTTCATTCGTTCGCTCAATCACCAATTCATCCGTTTAGTCTTGGCCTTTAGGTCACGCATCAAACAATGTCCCTAGCACCACCCGTATCAGCATCCACTGACTGCATTCCTCGATCTCCCCCTGCCGAGGTTAAGCTCCGACAACAGGCTGTGATTCAGTTGCTCGAGAAGGGCATCGATCAAGCAACTTTGACCACGGAACGATTCCACGTCTTTGCTAACTATTCACTTGATATGTAAGCTGATTCTTTGGGAATGATCGCTAAATACGGAGCTGAGCGACTCAAAATTGCCACTCCAGTCGAAAAGAAAGACGACCCCTACGACGAGGAGGAGAACGAGGATAAGATGGACCTCAATGTCGAGGACAATGGCTTCTACGAAACCTCTCCCCCGCCTAGGCCTTATAAATGGGCGTTACGTGCTGTTCGGCGAAAGCAACCTACACTCTCCTTTCTCTTTCCTAATCCTAACACTGATCGGGACCGAGCCTGGGGGGCGGTTGTGTAGTAACAGTGTAGTAGAGGGTGCCTTCTGGATGTCTGAACGGCCCTTCCATGCGTTGCTCAGCAATATCCCCTTTCTCTAGCGGGGCATGGACGTCTTTTGTTCCTCCCATCAGGGCTCGAAAAAAAAAACCCAATCGTGGAGTATTATATCAATGGGTATTGGATTTGATAATAATTTAAGGAGGAGTAATTGTTGTGGCTAGCTATAGAAGCTATCGCATGGAGCATTCATATTTCCAGCTTTTTGCTCGTATATGTATCTAGTCACCTATCGACCACTAAAGTAACCAAAACCCATTTCTTCACAGCCTTCCCCCTTATTTTCCCCACTAGTTGCTGGAGCAAACCCCTCCCAAAAGCTCAGCATGGTTACAATACGCACTTCGCTCCGCGTGCCTTAGTCAGGCAATCTCTGGGCCTCGAATTTCTCTTGCTTGATGAGATCGAAGAAACCATCGACGCGTCCACAGCCAAGGAAGCGAAGGCGGCCGTCGCCGTGGTATATCTTGCCTTGAAGTACTTTAACTACTTGATTTACCTCGATTGAACCTTTTTAAAAAAATTTATAGCTTTTGTAGATACTAGCTGGACGTTAACAATAAGGCAGCCGAAGGAACATCATTAGGTTATAAATATTATTTTAGCTGGCGCTATTCTAGATGAAGTGTAATAGTAATGATTTTAGTGCGGGATAATATAAAATTTTAAGGACCTAAGTTGCCAGACACCTCGCCACAATGAGTCAGGAGACACTTTCTTAATGGGTGTCCAATATTGCATTATAGAGATAGAAACAAAAGAAGTAATGCGTTATGCACCCCACAGCCGCTTAAAAAATTCATTGTATGATCAACGATTCACTAACCCCCTTGCATTATTCATGCGGTTTCAAACTATACAACCATACCCATATTTCCTATGTTTCCGGTCGCGTGCTGTACTAATACCTAACATACACAGTCGAGCCATATATTCAATGATATGACATATCAGGAGGACTTGTATGGACATTCACAAGATCTCGACAGATCCTATACTATAGCCATGACAGACACGCCCCTTGCTCACGATACGCAGCCTCAGTTGCATGTACTTTCGCGGTTGTACGAAGGCATTACTATTATTACAGCACGGAGTTTGGCTATGGGCATGAGATGGGCCCGGCAGTGGCATCAATGGTTCTACCCATCAAGCTTAAAGCCAGACTTTGTCAAGATGTATGAATGTCGACCACAGATGCCCATTCGGTATGTCTAGGCTGCCCAGCTGCTGTGCGCCAATGGAGGATAGCTGCAAAATTGTTATCTAATGATGCCAATTGATTATTATAGCATCTTCTTCCCAAGGGATTATGACCAGACATTGCCTCAAGCCCTTCCTACTGTCTTTATAGTCCACGGTGGCGGGTTTTGCATGGGTAGTCCTGAAGACGATGACGTCTGGAGTGAGCGATTCGCTACTATGCATAACGTCCTCGTCGTAGAACTGAACTACCGGAAAGCACCAGCCCACCCTTTTCCAACAGCGATCTACGACCTCGAAGCCCTCATTTTAGCTGTATTCAACGACGAGAGCTTGCCCGTGGATAAGAGTCAAATTGGGGTTGGTGGGTTTTTTACTGGTGGAAATCTAGCTTTGAGTGTATGCCAGTTACCATCGATCCATGGCAAAGTCAGGCCCGCTGCTGTGGTCGCTATATACCCCTTAGTAGACCAGACCATCCACACGACGGAAAAGTTAAAGATGCGTCATTATAAGTCTGACTTGAAACGGGGCATAAGAGGGAGATCAAGCGATGATGTCCTAGCCGGTTGGGGTCAAACGTTCCGATGGAGCTATGTCCCAACCGGCCATCATCTTCGCGATCCCCTTCTGTCACCATACTTCGCCCTTCGTGGTGACTTGCCACCGCACGTCTTCTTAATCGGAGCTGAACTAGATCACTTATCGCACGAGGCCTGGAGAATGGCAAATAGACTGGCTGGCCGAGCCATGCCCGCCTTTACGGAAATGACAGGCCAGGAAAATCCCGCACGCGATAGCGATTTGCTCATCCTCGACGACGAGAGATTTGCGTTTGAGCAGGTTCACGTAGGCGGCAAGGAGAGTGTGCGCTGGCTCTTGGTGCCTGACGTGGCCCACGGCTTCGGTAAGGAGATTCGACAGCAAATTTGCCGCCTTTTAAAACGCTGACTGATATTGTAGACCATCTTCCGACCTCGTATTACAATTCAGAAGAAGCTGCACGTGCTGCGCATTTGAAAACCGTTGCGTACCAAGAGTTAGTGGGCCAGTGGCTTCACAATAGAGCCTGGGTAACGTCGCCAAGGTCCTCGTAGCGATTGCATATGGCGAGAGTGGTTTTGGCATAAGTATTATTTGATCGTCGCGATGGCAGGTAATCTCTCTATCATGATATTGCGAGAAAGAGAGCAGGGATCTCTGCAGCGTGTCTCGGTATATGTAGGATTTCTGTCCTAGGTTGATCTTGATGCTCTCTCGTCCAATCTAACTGTCTACTTTGTTCCTTTCAACCTTCTACAGTCTATGTGCGGACTAATGTAGAATAGCAAGAAGCTCCGCATTCGCTTTCATACTCGTCTCCTGCATGTAATATATCGTTAGCGTTTTCTTAGTGTTACATCGCTGTTGAAGAACAGCAACACCCCACGTGCTCGTTTTAATGAGCTTCCACGAATGAGATTTGATCTACAAGCAACGTGCTAGTGATAATGAATTGCCCCAGACGGGAACCGAATGGCGTTACCCCTCGATGTCCCTGTTCCCTATGCTGCTTACCTGCACAACAGATGTGACCTACCTCTTTAGAGAACTTATGTTCCGCCTCCATTGACAGTAGCTGCTGAAGCCGAGGCGAGGTGTAAGCGCATGTGGTATCCGCCCGCATCGATGGAATATGGACGGCTCCATACGACGTGCCTCGGCCGGCAAAACCGTCAATCTAGTATTAAGTAGGAGTCGCTTTGTATGTGAAGTCGTTATACTTCTTCCCGGCGGGTTCCTAGGTAATTTATTCCTTCGCTAACTCCCGTTGGCAAGTTCTCTGAAAAATATGATGACTCGAGCACTCCTCGCCGTAACTTTGGTTGCCTACGCGTCCGGCGCTGCCCTTGAAAAGCGAGTCGCGGGTGTGAATAGCACAACCTGCAATGGTAATAGTTATGTATACGATGAGCTTGCCGGCTATGGTTTCGTGTCTTCAAATGCAGTTGACAAATTTGGTGACACATTGGGGGGACTGGGCTCATCGCTGCATCTCGACCAGAGCAAGTGGAAGAAGCATTATAACGGGAGCTACACGGGCATTCTATGGTCACTTCCTGACAGAGGTTGGTGAGTTACACTCCCGCAATCGGTCTACTGCGATTAGGATGCTATGTCGGAGCTACCAAGAGCATGTAGTGAGCAGAGAAAATTGCCAAGAGCATGCCATGACATTCGTCTGGCCCAGAATGCTTCGAGAAATGATTTATTATGGTTGTGTTGACATGAATGTAGGAACACAGAAGGTACCCTAAATTACAACCCCAGAGTGCACAAATTCAAGATATCATTCACGCCTCAATGTCAAGCTACGGTCTCCGAGCCGTCGGGTCCGAACCTAGAGTTGCAGTATATAGATACAATTAAATTCTCGGGGCCAGACGGTACCCCTTGCACTGGTCTGGACGGCGACGCAAGGGGATATCTTTCGTACACCGGGTTCCCTCCATTGCCTGTAGCTACATATGAGGGCGACGGGTTTGGCGGCGATGGACCAGGCGGAAGGAGGATCCCAATAGACCCCGAAGGACTTTAGTAAGTAATGCGGACTCTCATCTCCCTATTGTATTCGTTTTGAAAGAAAAATTACTTACTTGTGACGCGAAAAGTGTAAATGACGACGGGACGTTCTGGGTCTCCGACGAGTATGGGCCATATATCTGTTAGTCCATCATTCTTGTAGGCCATGAAGAGTTTCTCACGATCAATGTTCTAGATCTCTTCGGTCCTGAGGGAAGGATACTCACTGCTATCCGCCCCCCAGAGTCAATTGTGCCAAAGAGGAATGGCACGGATTCATTCTCAGCCGATAGCCCCCCTCGCTATATTGACAATGGTGCTGGTGACGATGTTACGCCGGCGGACCCCGACACCGGCCGGGACAACAACCACGGTATGTTTATGAAACGTTACAAGTACTTAGAAAAGCATTGCTAAGTGTGGTCACGCAATAATAGGGTTCGAAGGTCTGACCGTCTCTGCGGATGGCAAGTCGTTGTACGTTCTGCTACAAGCCGCAACTGTCCAAGAAGGTGTACGTGGAGTTTCTTTAACTAGCAGTTGTGTGGATTTGCGTCATTCTACGAATGCTCTAAAATACCTAGACTAACTAGACCGCTATAGGGCCTCAATAAGCAAACACAGCGATATACACGTTTCCTCAAATACGATGTTAGCGATCGACTCGCGCCGATCTACACAGGGGAGTGGATTGTGCCTTTACCGCTATACGTGGATCCAACGGCAAAGCCGAGCAAGAACCCCAAGGCAGCAGCCCAGTCTGAAATTCTCGCCATTGAGAATGGACAGTTCTTCGTGCTGTCCCGTGACTCCGGTGCTGGAAACGGTCAGGAAGTTACCGAATCCGTGTATCGTCAGATCGACGTATTCGATATCTCGAGTGCTACAAATATCATGACCACCAAAGACTGCGCGGACGCAACGTGTGCCGTTGCTGGCGCTGACACTGGTTCTCTCGACGTGAACATTACAACCGCTAAGTACTGCAGCTTTCTGGATTTTAATGTTAATGCGCAGCTTGGTCGATTTAAAGTGCATAACGGTGGAATAATGGATTCTGGGTTATTGGTAAGTTGTTCCGCTTATTCAGCCGTTCTTGTTGGTTGGATGTGAGAGCAGGACTAACGGTAGATATAGAACGAAAAATGGGAGTCGCTGGGCTTGGTACCAGTCAACCCAACAGCACCCACCGGCGAGTACTTCATCTTCAGCTTGAGCGATAACGATTTTATTACGCAAGATGGATATATGAACAGTGGCAAGCTGCCATATGCCGATGAGAGCGGCTTCAGTCTCGACAGCCAAGCTTTGGTTTTTAAAATCACCATTTCTTGAAGAATGCGATGAATCGAGATGACATGAGGATTGTATGCAAATATAATGATATGGTCATATTTGAAGGCTAATTCTTCAGAAGCAATGAAAAAGATTTTGGTTGATGCTAAAACTGCCCCCCAAAGTTGTTTAATCTAAAAAAATGGAAGTTCTACAAACTATTACTGCATCGAACGAACTGTTACATTTATACTCTTTTTATAGCGACTTAACTTTATATACATGCTCAAAGACTAGATGAGTTAATAGATCCATCCTAGCTGTATATTATAACAGGTCTTTCCTTTTCTACAAAACGAGATACTTTATAGCCTGCCCTGTAATAATTCATACCAAGAAGGTCGGATTATCTCCTCCTATAATTATCTCCTCCTATAATTATCTCTACTGCTTGTAACGTCATTCTAATAATTTTGGATAGTTCTGTTTCAGACCCCGACGATTTCCCATATCGCATTTTGCTAATTGACTTTATACGGAGTGGGCATTCCAAGCACGCAATGTCACAGTTCTAACTGCTGGAAGTTCTAGTATCGACTATTGTTATTTCATAAGGAGGAAAGCCACTATTTAGATAGGCTAGGATTACATTCTGCCAGTATATACCCGATACCCCTGGGATCCAAGAGTTGTTCCATAGCGTTTCCCGACACGTAGTACAGTTAATTTTAGAAGCCGTAACTGGTATTCTTGTATCCTTGGTAGGGTACATACCGATATATTGCGTTTAGCTTAATTTATTCCCACCTACAACATGTACACAATGGGGGGTTTGTTTTTTTCTTTTATATTTAGAACGAAACTAGTTGTAGCTTCTTTAAGCCTATTATACCTAGAGTGTAGTTTTGTGAACTGGGTAACCATTTTACTCGTCGACGCGAAATTCATGTAATACAGCTAGGGCTAGCATCATTATTATGTTGAGGTAGGATGAAGGGAACGCATTCGCGGTAGCAGATGGGCGTGCTTCAAATTACCGCGCTCGATTACACTTCGGAGTTTGTTAGCCTTGGGTCAGTCAACCCCTAAGACTGCTGAGTTACCGCGGTATATCGAAAGAGTTTTGAGACTTAAAAATACCCTTCATGGACTAAGGCGTTGTCACGGAACGCTACAGAATACCCTCCGGGAGCTAGGGGTATAAGGGCACGGGCCTTCAGCTTGTACGTATATATACTAGCTAGGAAACCTCTGTTGTGTAGATAGAACTTCTCCTTCTCTGTGCAATAGCAATAAGTCAATACTGGAACTACTGGCGGTGAAGACCGTGACAGGCGTAGTAGGAAGCCCTTGTAAGCAAAGCCATGGGCCTAGGGATGTCCATACGCTCGGTTTATTTCATACAGTTGGTTCAATATATCGCCCACAGTAGACCGGCGGTGCCCCTCAGTTTCTTCTCGTCTTGGAAGCATAGCTCAAGACTATGCGGTTATTTTCCTCCCCCGGCGAATGTCTATTCGCCGGTTTGGCGTATTTCATGAGCTAGCGCACTAGGCTAGGCGAGTCTAGTAGTATTGAAATAACGTATCATGCGTTAGCTCGTGCCTACTACAGCGCAATTTTGTGGTTTGGCGGTGTACGTTTTGGCCTATTGGCGTCCGCTACAGATGGCACACGTCCATGCCCCTCCCCGTTTCTTAGAAAGGCGAGCCAATAAGAGAATATGCAACATAACGTGAGGACTACCTAGTCTAAGAGGACCAGATGTGCAACAAAAAGCGAGAAACCACGGGCCAGTACAGCCTGATGTACAAATGGTAGCCAGCAGCAAGAGCATTGATATACTACAGTATGTAGCAGAGCTCTCGGGATGGCAGGGTCGGGATCTTGTCGGGATCTCGGTTGGCTGTGCGTCGACGTCATCCCGCGTTTCGTCTCGCAGGGATATGCTTACATACTTTAGTGGAAGTAAACATAGGTAGACATAAAAGGTAAGAGTGGAAGGGGAAATGGGAGTATTAGATAATGCTGCCTCCAGCCAGCCAGCCCAGCCAGCCCAATCCAACCCAAAGTACAAAACACACTCACTGCGTATTTGAGCTCGGCCGTGTCGAGACGAGGCAGCGTCGCATCCCACTGTCGTATCTGGAGGCCGAGTAACATGACCACCTCCCCCCCCCTCTGAATACCTACCCAAAAGCTGCCCAAGGTTGACATGCGTCGTCGTCAGTCAGTCAGTCATGAACACCGCAAGTCTGCCCTGAGTGCTCGCTAGGATTCCCCTGGATAAGAAAAATATGCCTGGTCCACCTGTTAGTACGGCACAGAGGTACCTGTCCTCAGCTACCTACACCACATGATGGAACTCATCGCACTCCAAGTACAGTTACAGCCAACTGTTGGACCAACCCGATGCCGTACAGTAGCTACATACTATGTATGTAGCCCCTAGCTTAGGTAGGGACCCTTGGATTCCTTGGATTGGCATGCGATCTGATTGGCTCGTTTGTGCCTGATACTTTGCTGTGATGGTACTCTGGCGCTACGAACAAGAGCTGTTGCAATGGCAAACACACTCTTTTCTCTCTTCAGCAACTCTGGATCTGGATGGTTGGCGACGTCGGGGCCTAACTGAGCTGCCCAATTGGAATTTCCCGACATTGTGTCACTACGTGCAGTCATTGCCGTTCGTGCTGGCGGGGTTCGTCATGACCGTCTCCAAGCTGATCAACTTCTCAGGTATTCGTGTATTGTACTACTGTACAGAGTGCTGGACAGGCGCATAAGTAAGTACGCTCGTGCCGGGGGTCAGTCGAGCATCGGGAAATCGACCAAAGGTCCAAAGGCCCGGGGGTCATCTGCCCAATAAAACAGTTCACTTGGGCGCTGCGGGCGGGTCATTACTTGGGTTGGTGTTTCGCATAATACGGCTTTTGAGGCCACGCAGCACAGGCATGCAGGGGGGTCCCCGGCCCACCGTCCCACTAGCTATAGCCATACCCCACCATAGCCAGGCCCCTGTCGGGCTTCTACTTACCTACACTTACATAGTACACTTCCTTGGACTATG